>CAESWR010000073.1:1242747-1256530 GCA_903171835.1 Mullus surmuletus | reverse complement strand
GTACATCAGCCATTTGCTGCTCAACAACGTTGCGCGTGGAAATGGCGGGAACCATCATGTGCTTTTCGCTCAGAGGCCACGGATGATTTGAAAGCGTTTGGAGTGCACCACTCCGCCAGTTCCGCGCCAACGTGTGATTAATGGCGGCGCGAGTGGCAATTATCACTGTGTCATTACCTCCGACGGGAAGGTTGTGTTTGTCTGTTTGTTATCGGAGTATCTGCTGTTTGTGGCTGATTTCCATGAAATCTGAAAGGCAGATTATGAAGAAAATGTCCGTTAATGGTGGATAGAAAAAAGAAAAATCACACTAATTAAGCTCTGTAATAGCTTTGAGTGAGAGCACCATGAGGCAGATACCAATCCAAGAAATGTGTTTTTCTACTTCAAAATCTGATCCAAGCCTGAAAATTGCAAACGTGGACATCCAACTGGTGGCTGCAAAACACACACAACATAGTATCAGTTTCAAATAGCAGGATGTGTTTTTATACTTCACCCCCCCCCCACGAGTGCCCTCCAGCTTTATAATTACACCCTTATCATTATCGCCAAATTGGTAACGTGCTAACAGCATTTTCATGTCCAGAATTCCTCTTGTTTGAGCTGTAAAATAATTTGTATTTCATCACCAGATAACAGTTTTCTCCAAAATAGGAAGAAAAAGGAGGTGCGTCGAGCTGCCAGATGGAAGTAAGACTGCAATACTCGCGTCGGAAACATGGTAGTACTTTAATTAGCCGGCTACTTACTACGTTCTACTTCCTCGTAGGCAGTTAATAAGAACCAGACAGGAAGAGAGTTTTCCTTCTCTTGCTTTCCTCCAAGACTGCACAACAGAGAGGATGTGAGGGGGAAGCGAGCGGGAATAAACACTTCATCTTGTTTGAATAAATGTCTACAGGCATCCGAGTCCTTTCAGGCGGCAGCTCGAGGACCGACTGAGCAGCTTTGTGTGTTCGCAGGTTTCGGGTCGCCGTCGCCGTCAGCGTAGCCTCGGCTAATGACTCGCCATCAGAAAGGGAAACATGTTTGCAGCTCTTTTTGCTTTTTAACATGAGCGCCGACGTGCAGAGGCTGCATGTTTGCCGGCCTGCATTTTTGAGTGTGTGTGTGAGAGTGAGAGAGAGAGGGAGAGAGCGAGCCACACACTGCAGTCAGGATGTCTGCTTTTAGCCAGTCGTTGCAGGCTGATTAACTCTGACAGGCTGCCTCTTAGACCCACCGCAAACACAAGCTGCGAAGAAACCAGGCAGGGTTTCCATGGCGGGAGAGGCTGACCATGCAACTCCGACTGCTTCCTGTCCAGATATTAGTCAGCTCCGACGATTAATCAAAGCTCCACTAAAGATGTCGGTGCTGAGCCCTGCAGCAGCCGCACGCTCGGAGCAGGACTTTCTGCTGAACCTTCAGGATGATCGTCATATCAGATAACAGAGACTCGTCTCACTGTGACTTGACACTTGACTTGACTCGAGTCACGACGACTTGAATGATGTCGATGCGTTTTAAGTATTTAATATAAATACAAGATTAATATCGACGAAGGCCCACGCTGTAAATTGAGGCAGAGGTGGTTTTGTTTCCATTGAAAGCCATAAATAAAATCATTTTACGAAGTTATTTCTGTTCAGTTTGATTCCATGTGTTTTACTGAATAGCAGTAATTACAATGCTATGGATGAATTGGCCAATGGAGTTACTAATATCTTGTATTTTCACTTTATAATGATCAGATTGTGCGGGTAAGATGAGGTGACTTGACTTTGAACAGACTTTAAATCACCTATGACTTGACTTGCCCAAGAAAAATGACTTACTTGAGACCTTCACATGTGTGACTTGGTCCCATGTCTGTGAGATAAAAGTCAGAGTAGCTATAGATCTGAGCACACTCCTCTTCCTCAGCTCGAGTTAGCTACTGGCTAATTGCCAGATGTCAGCCGAGGCATCGTGTTGATGCCGCACGTTTGATATCAAAAAATCCCCCAAACGGCATCTAAACAGCTTCCTTCTGCCGTCATGTTTTGTCAGAAAGAGAAAAAAAAGACCCTCCAGAGACAGAGAACTGCGGGTTGTTTATCTTGTTTTACTTCCTCACATCCTGAAAAACTTCTGCTTATGTTCATGTTTTTGTGATGTTACAAGTGCAGAGAAATACAACTGAAAAAGGGGGAACCTCGTTTGGGTAATTGCCGGGATGTGTACACGCTGTCAGAGCGCTACGCTGAGAAAAGCAACATGGCCGCCAGACAAGCTGGGAAAATGTACCACCCTGCTTCACTCCGTCTTTCCTAACTGCAACACATGCTTAACTACCAAAACCAGAGGAGGATTTGTATGTAAATACGAGCCTGTGACGCTAGAAGATGTTATACTTTGCTAACACTGGCTAGCGCTAACTGTAAGCTAACACTGCTTTGAATTGAATAGCAATATTTCTGAGGCAAACGCCAGATTCTGCCTGCTTTTGGGTTAGTGTGTCTGACTATATCTGCTATTTTTGCCTGAACAACCTGTCTCGCTGTGAAAAAAAGAAAAAAATGCGGGCAGCAGTTGGGTTTCAAAGTGAAGACACACTAGACTATAATGTCAGTGTGCTTTGGCGTATGTCTGATTCACAAGCACTGAGATCTTGTATTCATGTTACATGCAGTCAATAAGCCTTTTCTAAGCAGAATATTAGCAATAATCATGGCGCGGCCATGGAAACACCAATAATCTGTTTGCATAACCGGAATATGCTCATATTCCAGTTTAAAAAAAACCTGAATCTCCCCCCTGGTTCCTCCTTCTCCAAGGTGAATATGTGATGGTGTCTCCTCCTCTCACGATCTCCACATAAAAAGGAAGATGAGTACACATGTTCTATCAGCAAGGAATCTTGGTCTTTGGAGTCCAGGAACTCCTTGTAAACATGGCCAAAGGCGAGAGCAACACCACGCCACACTTTTGGAGTGAGGAGGAAACCAATCACTTCATCAGTGTGATGAAAGACACAAACATCCTGGCATTTGGAGACGCTAGAAAGTAGCGGGATAGACAGATCCACAAAAAGGGGAGCGCAAAGTTAGGTTATGGAAACGGCTTGATCCCAATGTTTCAGCTAACGGAATATGTGCATTAAACGTAATATTGACTGCATGTAACCGTTGCCAGTGATGCGAGTAAAATCAGAGTGACAGACTTGATAACAAATAGGTCCTGGCTTGATAATAAGCAGCTCCGTCCTTCGGTGAGGTCGCGCAGAATCGCAGGTTCCGTTCCGCCGCACTAACAGGTTGCCGTTGTGAGCACGTGCGTGTGTCTCTCGCCCCCGCGCTTCCCTCCGCTCCGACAAGCTTTCACTTGTGGCGCGCTGGAAACAGAGACGCCATTGTGCCCTCTGCTCCGCAACAACAATGGCCGCTGTTTGGCCACAGGGCCCCGGACACACATTAGCTCACTTTGCTCCCTTTGTCTGCGCTGGATTCTCGGCGTGGCTCTGGTTGCACGGGCCAATACGGAGAGCGGGCCGGACCGGTTCAGGGCGGCTGTCATCACTCTAAGTGTCCTTCTGAAGTGCTCTCGAGCAAGAATTCCTCCCTGCTTAGAGCGGCGGGAGCTGATAAGACTTCTTTTGGCGAGGTCTGACAGCGTGTGCGGACCGAACCGGAGCAGATCAGGGAGGTAAACACTCCTTCGCGTGAATCTCTGCTCGGCGACGCCGGCTCCGCTTTAACATTCCTGCCTGCAGCGAGCGCGGCGCAGAGAGGCCTCCCGAGGAATGTGACCCCTCAGATACATTTATAGGCTTCAGAGCTGATAAAGGCGATGCCACGGGCGAGCCGGTGACTGGCAGCTACGCGGAATAAAAGCTTGTTCTCGCGAAAACAACCGCTTTATGCAGGACACATCGGTCAGGGGAGGGGAGGCGGAAATAACATTATCACCTGAAGAGGGTTGGGAGCTGGCAGGAACACCGGCTGGAAGCAATTCAGACCGCCGCTTTTTTGGAGGGGGGGAAGGGCATGAGTGTGCATAAACAGAGATAAGTTGTAAAAGAATAAACTGCAGGCAGGGAGGAAGCAGCCCATCTCTCTGGTCACGGCGCCACAGAGCAGCTCACTAAATCACAGCTGCATGTTGGTTCCTCGTCTGAAAGCCTCAAAGTGTCTACAGCTTTTACGTCATTCTCATAACGCGGCGGCTCGTCCACGTTTGCTGCCCAGCCTTAATGCCGGATGTCCCGTAGTTATTCTACTGTGGATCAAAGTTATCACTCGGCAGCGCGGCGAGCGGATCCAGACCACTTTTATTTACCCGGCGACTCGCTCGGCGGTGCGGCTCACAGCGAGTCAGGCAGAACGTGCTTTGACACGCCGGTTGGTTCTGAGGTTTGGAGTTAACAACTGCTCTCTCTGACTTATGAGGGTTGAAAAAACAGCTAAAAGACACAGAGAAGGTGGTTTTAATCCTCCAGATCCCTGCGGAACTGCAGAGGAAATACACAAAGCCAGATATTAAAACTGCACAATAAGCAGGACCATACGTTTTGCATTAGAATTGAAGGGAAATAAAAAGATTTGTTTTTTTGTCACATCAGCAAAAAAATGAGTATCGGATTATATCGGCCTGCGTCAAAAATCTCAATATAAGCGATATCAGCAATCCAATACGAGCAGTCCATTCCAGCCTCCGCTCCAACACTTCTACGTCTGTTTAAGGTTCAAATGTCTGTAAGTCATTGGTTAATAATCAATGGGTCAGTTTTTCTCATAGCTACTGTTGCTTACTATTGTTCTCTGTTTGAGTAATATCACTTGATCAAGCCTTTTCTAACATTCCATACTACAAAATAAGTCATACAAGTATTTAAGATTCCTGCTACTGTATTGATATCGGCCAAAGCTCAAGGCTGCAATATCGGTATCGTATCGGAAGGAAAAAGTTGTAAGTTGTTCAAATTTTCGCTGACAAGTGTAAAGCCACTGCAGCCCCCGCGGCCAGAACGCGTTGTTGCCAGCTGACTTTGGGACTTCCTGTCACAGCGGCGGACGGACCCGCGGACCACCCGAGCGGCTGATTGACAGGCCGACGGATCGAGCGTCCGCCTGACTAACTGAGCTGATGCACTCATACAGTCGCGCTGCTCGGTTAGAGCGACCCTTCACTCACCCGCCGCATTATTGTGCAAATTGAAAAAGCCGATCCATTCACGCAAACAGAGAGCTTGCGATGTGTGTGTGTGTGTGTGTGAGGGGCTGGAGGAGGTGGGGCAGAGGGGGGGGGTTGGGGGTTGCCTTCATGTCTTGGCAGGCGGGGAAATATGATTATCCAGCAGGGGAATTGTTTCATCAACACCTGGAGCAGATAGATGAAAATAGGAGGATTTATGTACTGAGAAGCAGCTTACCTCTGCTGCCAGGAAGCAATTAAACAGGAGGCTGGAGAACGACCCCCTGTACGCCCCGACCCCAACCCTTATTGTCTTTCCTCCTCGCCAGCATCTTCTGCGCTCGCTTTCCTGCCAGCGACACATTCGGAGGAGCGATGGTGAGGCCTCGGGAGCCGCCGGAGACGGACGGCGCTCGTTCCCACAAAGTGTCTCATTAACGGCTGATAACAAAGTGTCTCTCAAGCGTCGGGAGCTCGTCTGACGAAGCCGCCGCGTCCCCCCGAGCAGCCCGACGTCCACACATCATCCGGGGAAGGAGGAGGGCACGGAAAGCTTTGACGCGTCGTCATGTAAACCCCTTCTGTTGGTTTTATATAACGCTTACTTAACTATCTTAATATTCAAATGTTTGAATACTGGTGTGGTGATTTTCTTATCTTTTATATTTTTTGATCACCTGGATTTATTCATTCAGCTTTTCTATGTCTTTCATTTCTGTTCTGGATTTTGTGCTGTACTTTTGCTGCTAAAACTTTGATTTCCTGGAAGGCACTGTCTGAAAGGATCAATTAAGTTCCATCCCTCTATCTATCGTCAAAACATTAAACACATTAAATCTGGAAAAATTGTCACTGTAATTGTCACATTATGTTTCCAAATCATCATTTTAGACTCAGCTTGCTTCTCATGAGCCCGTAGACAATAAAATTCAAGTAGAAGTTGATGATTTTTGAAAAAGAATCATGCTTAATAAGTAAGAGTGATTGATTTCCAGTGATGTTTTCATCAGCTAGTTGTTGATGAGTAAAGGCTGACAACTCATAAGCGGTTGTATTATTTATCATTTTTGCCGTCTCTCCTGCTCGTGTGTGCAGCCTTTTCCTGCCGTCATGTCGAGTGTCACAGACGCGAGCGGATGCTTGAATTTCCCTTGGGATCGTTAAAGTATCCGTCTCTCCATCTGCGTGCTGCGCGCCGCTTTTCCTGAGCCGTTTTTACACAGAGATTCCAGGCGAGAGAAGAATTAAAATGCAGATACCAGGATGTCATCTTTATCACGCCGCCGCTGCGTGGATCGGAGCGGGCGGTGTAATGCTGCCCCGGTGTGTGATTTCATTTTACACAGCGATGCGGCGCCGCACAACACCTCCCCTGACATTTAAACACGGCGTGTGTGTGTGTGTGTGTGTATCTGCCTCTTCCGCTGGTCTCATGCTGGCAGAATTTTAGGAACGCCACCTTCAGCTCCAGCGCTAACTGCAACCAAATTACAGCGAGCGCTCATTTGTCTTTCATCCGGCCTCATTTGTGGACGTCAGGTGTGAAAGCCTCAAGGTTTATTCTCAACCGTTTATCTCGCAGAAACAATGAGCCCTTCCTCAACCGTTCTATTGGTAGCCATTCGATAGATGAGGGCCGGCGGTTCGCTCTAATTGGTGCGTTTTAACTGTGCCATCGGAGGGTAAGTTGTTGGGGTCGGCTGCCATGGCAACCTGTCCGCGCAATTTGACATGAATCACCGCTTTGCTGCATGTGACATTGCAGGTGTTTGACGCTCGGTCATCTTCAGCTCCCGAAAGTCGAGGCGCCGAGTTCTGGAGCAGAGATGAATGCTGCAAAAATTCAGTGGAAACTTTTAACCACGGTCGGGATGTTTAAGGGTCCGAGCCCAGAGCCTGGCAACCGAGCCGGACTCCGTCAGCTGAGTTAAAGGAGCGGCGCGTAATATGGAAAGGCTCTTTGGATGGTGAATCCAAGATGGCAGCTGCCAGCTCTCATACGTGTTTTTTTCACCTTAGAATAATAAATCATTTTTTAAAAGCCATAACAAGCAATAACATAGTATTTCCATCCTTCACAATATTATATTTCGTAAAATAAATAGAACTTATTATAACACACACTGCTCCTTAAAAAAAAGCCATGTGTAGCCTCGCTCGCACGGTGAGTACTCATATGTGCACGTAAAATGTGGTAGTAACTAGTAATTTCTTAAACTAGTAATCTCTTAAAAGAAGTACATGTCAATAGTGTTTATCTGCTTATAATTTACCATTATTTTAGAAATTGCCATTAAAAAGAACAAATGCGCACCGCCAGCTGTTAGCCTTTTTACTTGTGTTGGCAACTCTAATGCTCAAAGTAAAACAAAAAGTGAATGACTGAACTATTAAGTATAACAATTTACGCCCGAAACTCCTGGGAAAACATCAAAAAATAAAATTAAATCTTCATTCCTCATTAAAGAACACCTGCTCTGACTTCCCGTTATTGTAATCGAATCGTGACAGCAAATGGCGTGTGTGCAGCGAATATTTATTTATTTACTTATTTATTTCATAATCAAAGCCTGCACCTACAAATCACGATATCAGCCACACTATAAATAGCGTGACGCTGAGCCAGGCGCTGGCAGGGTGTGTGTGTGTGTGTGTGTGTGTGTGTGTGTGTGTGGGGGGGGGGCAGCTGCTGCTCGTGAGCCCAGCGATGCGGAATGCAAACAGTAGCTTGGCAGAGTTGTGTTTATGTTCTCCTCGCTCTCATACACTGCCTGCTCCTCCTTATTGACTCAACAACTGGCCTTGTGCTCGGCACTCAGTGTGTGTGTGTGTGTGTGTGTGTGTAATTTGGATCTCATTCCACGCCTTAGGTAAAGCCCCGCCGGTTCATGTCCTCATTTTTCACACGCACTGACAAAGTGGCCTCTTGGAAACGAGTCGCGTGGCCCGTTTTTTGTTTGTTTTTTTTGTATTGTGAGGAGGGAGTGTTTACCGCCTTTGATGTGTGAGGAAACAACCTGCCGAATAAAAGGCAGCAAGGGTTGTTTTTTTTTTTTTACATGGTAAGGAAAGAGGAGTGGGAACCGAGGAGGGGGAGCGATGCTTCGGCAGATCTGTCAGATGGCGCGGCGCCGCGGGTGACAGAGCGCGTCTCGTCCTTGCAGGTTTGCTCACCGCCGCGCCGATGCTACACACACCTTATCATACATCCCATTATATTTCTCACACACACACACACACTTCTCTCTGCACTCGGCCGAGCACACAGACGCAACATTGACTTTCATAGACGATCAGGGGCTTCATAAAGTGAGGAGCGCCGTTGCTGGCGGGAGGTCGGCGCCGGTTAAATACGGATGAGGGGCCGCAAACGTCACCGCCGAGGGTTTCGGACAAATGTGAGGACACGAACGCCAGGGTTTTTTCATGGGATTTCTATTGTTTCTAGCAGAGGTTTTATGTGGAGCGTTTTTCATGCCAAATAGATGCATCAATAGTGTGTGTGTGTCGTTAAAAATGTCGTTTTGGGGGTTTGCTTCACACTTCACCTTCAAACGGGTTGAGCCTTCAAGCACTTTTCATTTAATAACTTTATAATCAAAGGATTTTACGAGTATTTTTCTTGCAAATGTGAGAATCTAATCATGCAAATTCTACTTTTTCTTCCGTTGAGTAGCCACTCTTTTCCTCCAGCTCCAACTACGCACAACTATTTTTCGGTAATAAGAAAGTACAATGGCGGAGTAGATTCAGATCGCTTTAAGACCATTTACAACCTTCTGGAAAAAACTAAATTGGCGACTCCTAAACTTTTTCTCTTCCGATACGATACTAATATTGCAGCCTTGAGTATTGGCCGATACCGATATCACTTCAATACGATATCAGCACGGAGCGTATACTTTTATGACTTACTTTGTAGTATGGAATGTTAGAATGTTAGTGATATTAATCAAACAGAGAACAATAGTCAGCAACAGTAGCTATGAGAAAAACTGACCCATTTACTCGCAACTGGTCTGACACAAAACAAAAACCAGGAGCTGTTACACTGGTTGTGGTGTGTGTTAATCCGGGTAAGGAAACACTCGCCAGCAACGTGGTAATCTAGCAAGGACTCCGACAACGCCGAGCTCGTCCATCAAATCAGAGCAGCTGATGATTGAAGGGTCGGCGCCGCTCCTCCCGCCACGCAGAGCCGTTCACATTTGATGAGCGGCGTGCGAATTGATGACAAGGTGCTTCACTTCGACGGGAAAAACGGAGTGTGGCAGGTCATCCTCGAGTTGTCAAGCAAATGTCAGCCGGGCGCTGAGCGGAACAGATGTGGCTCTGGGAAAGGAGAGCTTCCACATTGCATAAGCGTCCTCTTAGAGCTCTATTATCTTGGCCGCGGCTCGTTACATGGCTGCCAAAGCCACCACACTGAAGCAACGGCCCTTATTTGGCTTTGCTCGCGGCCACACAAATAAAAAGGGTCTGCGAATGCAATCAAAACACCAGCAAACAGTGAGTGTCGGTAAATTTCAGGCCGACACGTCGCCACGTCTCGTTTCAGACGGCAAAGAGCGGAGTGCTGAGCAATTATTGTCCTCATCACCCGGCCGATGAAGACTATTCCCCTCAGAGCCGGCGTTGGTAGCAAGTGTCGGAAGCAGAAGAGCTTGTCGACAACTGTTAGCACTAATTGCTTTCACACCAAGAGTGATCTATTAAGAAAACATGCAGCCCGGCGCCGCGCCGTGTCACGACGCCATGACTCACGGCTCTGAGAGCGAAAGAGGCAACCGCACCCGCGTGTAATTTGCAGTGTTTTGATGCAATACATGTTGAGGAATCATCATGTGAGTCTATAAACGGCTGCGAGAACAGCTGGATTTTGTGTCTCGAGAGATTTAATTTGCGCGTTTATTTTAGTTTGCCAGACAGAGACAGATCAGAGCGCACTTGTTCTGGTGAGTTTTTACAGCTGGCGAACTTGTTTAGCCAAAATACTGGATGTGCTAACTCTCAGCTGGAAAATGACTAGTTTGGCCCGCTAATTCTGATGTTAGCTAAACAATAAGTCGTTAAGATATGAAGGCAATTTGGGTTTGTTCACACGCTTTGATGTGGATATAACTGCTGAGCCATTATGTCTCCAACCCAACCAATGGCCATGACAAGTTATGCTAGCAAGCTATTGCTGATGTTAGCCAACTGAGGAATCTGTTAGCTACAAGGGAAACTTGACTGTGTTTTGCTGTGGAAATGGCATTTGAATGACGATGCCAACCACCCGAAACAAACTAGCAAGCTTATGCTAATGTTAGCTGCCTAATGAATCGTTTAGCTATAAAGGGAACTTAGGTATGTGTTTTGGAAATGGCATTTGAAGGACATTATCAAACACCCTAAACCAGGGCTCAACAAGCTTTTTAACACAGAGCTACTTCATGGGTCCAGAGTCTTACGAAGGACTTCTAGTTTGATACATTCTTCTGAAATGAAAAATTTGCTTTTACCTTTGGACCTTTGGCCACAGTTCCCCAAAATTTATCTAAACTTCATGTATAATAAACTTCTATGGTACAACAGTATCATTCACCAAAAATAACAGATCTACACACTAACAACAGCGACGCAACGCATTGACTTCTTGAAGAGCTGTTGTGTTCCCGACGCTCCAAAAGTCCCTGCACCCTTTCTTCTTTGCAGAGAGGAAGACACAGCAGTAAGTAGTCGTTCTACGGTTAAGTAACTTGAAAAATAACCATAAAACCGCATGAAAAAGCTATCATGATAGTATTGTATCGTGATACTGCTTGAAAAAATATTGTGACACTATATTTTTACATATCGCCCACTCCTATCATAGGCACTGTGTTGGAGACCCCTGCCCTAAACAGTGGTTATACTAGCAAGCTAATGCTGATGTTAGCTAACTAATGAGTTTAGTCACAAAGGGAACTCGAGTTTGTTTACATACTTTGCCAAATGACTCCTGACTGAAGGTTAAAACCCCACCGATAGCCATGATGATTTATGCTAGCGGGTTAAGGCTAACGCTGGCTGTGTAATGTGTTTAACCATGAAGATCTAAAAATACATATAGCTGTGCACTTTTGAAAGTTTCTCCTCTTATCAGTAGTGTAATCCTGCAGCCAGTCCAGCTGTATATATACTGTTGATGAATCACAAGTGGCCGGTGGAAGTTTCTCGTTTTGGCAAGTGACCCTTTTTCATTGTCGAACGCCCTGGTTGTTAAAAAAAAAAAAGGGGAGAAAAAAAAAATCATTTCCCACATGCATGTAGTCGACTATAAAAAAAAAAGTGTCAAAAGACCTTTGTGCTGAATGAGTCTGCAAGGCTGGAAAAAATGACTGGAGCTCGCATGCAAACAAAACGCTGAAAAGGAATTCAAGTGATGTGAAGGTTGAAGCGAGCTGGTCTTTCAGAGTGCTTTGCTCTCTGTCAGCGAAGGACACGGCTGAAAAGGAAAACAGCCATTACTTAATGAGCCACTTAAAGGGTGCCCTCTCTATTTAAGAATCATTATTTTTATTGTAAATCCTTCACAGCCCTCGTCTGCTAGTCATTCACTCAGAGCATCTGCGGCCAACTACACCATTACACATTAACCAAAATCACAGGGCTGGAAAATACCTTGGCTGAACGACAACTGCGATTACTATGAAGTTATTTGCAAATTAGTTCTTTTTTTTCCCCTCAAATGCTCAAATGAAATTTCAGTTAACATTGTTTAATAAAGCACATTAATCCACTGAATCTAAGTGAGTGCAGAGGGGTTATGAAAAGGCAAAAGTAAGCAAACATGTGTGTGTGTGGGGGGGGGGGGGGCAGAGGAAATCAGCGGTGGATAATTAGCAGGGAACCTTCTAACAGTGTAGCTCCTAATCCATCGCCGGCTCGGAGACAGCATCTTAATCACAGCATAATTACATCCTGTCATTCACCGCAACGAAAACACCGAGACAGGAAGATGGAAGACGACTCGATCAGGAAATGGATATAGATGCCTTCCCCTGGATGCCCGCGCGCTTTCATGTGCCCCCGTAATGTCTCGGCTGCAGCGCCGCTCGGGTTTCCTCACAGTGGAAAGCGCCTCAGAAAAAATAAAACGCATTGTCAGCACATCGACGCCGACAACTGTCACAATATGTACGAGCGCTGCTGGAGGAAACGCTGCGGAAATCAAGACAATCAAGAAGCACTTGTTGAGCAAAATGATCACTTTGCCAACTATTAGCAGAGTATTATTTTACGGTGTTTTCATCGCAAGTCTTTATTATTCTCCCATAATTTCTTTGCAATTTCCATCTCAAAAGCCAACGAATGCCTCAAAGTCATTCTCCCGTCTCTTTATTTGCATCGCGTCCGTGCTTCAACTCTACCAGACGTGCATTAGCAAAGCAGATTTTTTTCATTTAGATGTCTAGATGTCACACCCAACCCCTAATCCAGAAGCAAATGCTTGAGCTTATGAATTGTAAACAGGCAGTAACACACATCTGATTATGGAGGTAGTGAAATACATGAGTGAAAAAAGTGATAATGTTCATGAGGAGTACTAAAGCCCTCTTGGAAAATGATGCTAGTTCGGGGCGTCCTTGTACTTAACTTTCTCACTTCCGATACAGTACCGACATTGCAGCCTTGAGTATTGGCTGATATCGATCCGATACGGATCAGCACTAATCATGCATATTTTTCTGACTTATTTTGTAGCATGGAATGTTAGAAAAGGCTTGATCAAGTGATATTAGTCAAACAGAGAACAATAGTCAGCAACAGTAGCTATGAGGAAAACTGACCCATTTATTATTAACCACTGGCTTACATGCATTTGAACCTTAAACAGAGGTAGAAGTGCGGGAGTGGAGACTGCTTGTATGGGAGTGATTATAACAGAGACTTTAGATGTAGGCCGATATAATCTGACACTCGCTTGTTTTGCTGATATCAGACCGATATCCGATATCAATATGAGGTCAAGACACTCCTAATGCTAGATGCGGCCAAAAGCTACATTGGGGACCTTTAATACAGGGGGGGGGACTCCACAGGGGTCAGTACTAAGACCCCTAAGCAGGCTCACGTCTGCCTGTTTGTTTGGTTTCCTTCAAAGGCGACTCTTTCCACGCATTTCCTCACACACCTGTGCACAAGTGCAGTTCTGTGGGCAGCAGCGACACAATGGAAGCTTCCTCGGGTGGATATATTTAGGTCAGCGCCTGGCTGATGGCTCGGGCAGATACGCGCTGAGGTTCGCTCTAGTGTTTATGTGGGTGCAATGGAGAAAGAAAGCCCACCGAAGCGGCCCTTCTATCAGCCACTGTCACACAGAGCGAGCAACAGTGGCGGGGTCCCTGGGGACATTACGAACCCCCCCCCCCGCGCAGGACGCCTCAGCCTGTGAGCTGCTGCGCCTCGGGGGGGCTGCCCTTTTAATTAAAGCCGAGGTTGTTTGTCAGCGGCGGCATATGATGCACGGCGCTATCGCAGGGAAAACCAGGGCCGCGACCCCCGGCAACAAATCTACCGCCTCCTCCAGGAAGCCAGACTGCAGCCCGGGGGTGTTGGGATCACTTTGTACCGCAACCGACAATCACGCGGAAAAGAGAGG
>CAESWR010000073.1:1211881-1225848 GCA_903171835.1 Mullus surmuletus | reverse complement strand
ACAACAAAAACCATCAGACCACGAAAGACATCCATCCAAAAACAGCATCGGCAGAGCTAGCATCCACTCCACAGAATTAGCATCGGCAGCGCTTCAGTCTCTTGTGATGTTTGTGTAGGAGCAGGATTTAAACCGAAAAACAAGCAAGCTGAGATATCAACAAAGGCAGAGGGATTGAAGTTGCAGTCTGGATCTGCCCATAACACAGACAAACACGCACACACACACACACATTCTCTCTCTGAACGTCACCCCAGTCGCCCCCTCTCTGCTGCCCGCTTAGCGAGTCGGTGTCTCGGTTGTGTCGCCTCCCAGCTGATCTCTAGTTAATCTCTCGGAGGTCTCTGGTGGGAGGGAATGATGAAGGGAGGAAGATAAAGGAGAGGAAGACGGAGAAATAGAGCTCCTCTCTGCGGCAGCCCCTCGCAGCTGAGCCTCCCCAGGGGAGCGTTTGTGTGTCCAAAACCCTCCGCGAGACTTCACTGAGTCTAGTGATTATGTGTGTTTACGTGTGCGGGAGCTGAAGTACACTTGTGCCCCCTCCCCCTCGCCCCCCGTCTTGATATCTGCAGAGCTACAGGGTGTTAATGGCTTTCATTAAATCTGACTAATTGAACACAGCAGTAAAATCTACAAAATTTAAGCGATTGCCGCCCGCCGACTTCTGCTTCCTGTAGAAGTTGCTCGGCTCTTTCTCCATTGTGATAAAGCCCTCGTGGTTAAAATCCAGTGAAACAGAAAAGAAAAAGAAAAAAAATCAATGATGACTCAACTTGTAGTTTAGCGTTTTTCGTGAAGTGAGCGATTTGATTTCTGGCGGCTCCCGACGCGGAGCCCGTCCGGCGGATTGAGGTGGCGGCCCTGTTTGAGATGATGCCTCCATGTTCTGCTGCAGGCTCCGCTCACTCATCTCCGCTCTCCGGAGATCCTCTTCGCCTCCAAATGTAAGAAAAAAGAAAGATCTGCCACGTAGAAGGAGATGAAGCAGAAGAAGGAATCGTTTTCTCTACTTTCTTCCCCGCAAACCACCCCCCCCCCCACCAACCCACCCGCTCGCCTGTGATGCACATCGCCAGATCAAACCTTCACCCGAGCGCGAGCAGAATACAGGTATGCAGGCGCGTTTATATACACGGCAAATGCTTCTGCAAACGCCGTCCCGGGGAAATGCATGCTAGTGATCTCATCCCGCTGTGCCTGAAGGAGTTCTCACAATTTGTTCAAGATGAGAGGCAAGGGGAGGGAGGGAGAGCAGAGACAAACTGACAGGGAGCGAGAGGGAGGGAGGCTGACTTCCCTTCCGCCCGGCACCCAGAGGCTTCTCCAAAGCTTTTAGCAACGAAACAAGCGTCAGTGTGATGGATCAAACGGCAGCGGCAGCCACTTCCCAGCCTCCCCAGCAGACGGCCGGCTTTGATACTTCACTCACCATCAGTCCCAGCATTGTGTCTGTTTTTACTCACTGTCGGGTAAATTAATCTTTTCCTCTGGTCGTGTCTCCTTGATCACCACCCACTCGCTGCCTCTCCTCCCATTCGTTACATGTTCCCCTTCGCTCACGCTGTGTTCCGCCCCGACCGAGGCCGAGCCGTCTCTGTGACAACTCCAGGCGCTCTATGTAGGCTGGACTTGCTAATCTGTACTCTTGTGTACCCATGCAGGGCTCGCTAAGACCCAGGCCGACATGGCTACTCACACCGGTAACTTCTATCAATTTCGTACCCGAGGCCAAGACCTCCATGACCCCTCCAAGAACTAACCACTATTCACTTTCAGAGCAGTTCGTGACCCAACATTCCCATGGTGGGCGTCCATCTGCCTCGACTGTCAGTCCATCTACGTCAAGACATCGTCTAGTTTATAACTACTTAGCTAGCCTTGTAACTACACAATGTTTTAGCTTGCGCGGTTAGCTAGCTTCACTCTGCAAGGCCTCTGCTCTGACTTGGCGCCAGTCAGTCATTGCTTGGTGTCTCAATCCACCATTCAGTCAGTGCATCATGCTGCCAAAAGCGTGGTACTTCTTGGTCCCTGCGGGTTGGAAGTCGCCTCTTTATGCAGCGGCATTCCGAAGCCTGATTACCAGAACTTTTGTTTTTTTAATTGCTCTTCACTGCCCATTTTCTTTGACTATCCGTGTTAACCTCAGACTAATTACACACATGGATTTGCTGTATGTGCGTCCGCGTCCTGGATCATATCACTGAGCCTCTCATTCATTGGAAGGTCAGGCCGGAATCCAGCTGGGACTCACCTTGGACAGCATTTATTATCTGAGCTACTCACCAGAAGTAATTGTAACTTGTTTCGCAGTCTTTTTGCTTTGGCTCTTGCCAGTACCATGTGTAAACATTTTCAAGCTTCCAAATGAAAGCTTTTCCTTCGAGGATTATAAATTTGCATGATCACAAGGCCAGCAAATGATCTGTAGCCACGCAGTACTGAGTGTAAGCAGTTTTTAGACCCTTATTTTACGTTATGCACCCAGGGGTGTCAAACATGCTGAGCGAGCATGCATATATTGTGTGCCGAGATGCCCGGGAGCAGCCCGGGGCGGAACTCAATCTAGGTGACGTAAGAATAGACTGGTAGAACCAACGTGATGGAATAAGGATGACACAATTTTGGCCTAAACCTGTTGTTTGGGCTCTGGGTCGAGGACTCTTTGAAGGACGCCCCATCGGGAGTTCTGGGTGGAACCATTCACAGATAGCTTCTCATATCACTGATGTTTATATTGGGCTCTGGGAAGAAAAGGTTCTTGGTTGTACCTTTATAAAATGCTCCTCCAAGATCCAAAAAGGGTAAAAAATGCAAAGGTTGGGTTGGAAACTCCGCCCGAGTGTTGGAGGAAAGAGGGTTTTACTCATCAGACTGTGTCTAGTTCATGAGCATCATCGCAGCTCCTTCCTGAGGACACCAAAGACAATAATAAGATGATTCCTCAGGTAGCATCCTATCAAATTCCATTTAAATAGGTAAATGATTCAATACTGAACCCGGCGGTGATACTGAAAGGTCGCAATCACAAGTCTGACAGCAGACAAGTGGTATCAATGTCACGGGGGCTGAAAAATCAGTTGTGATTCATCCAGCTCAAGTGGCGTCCTGAATAGCCAATAACCTCCAGCTTGTAAAAACCTAATTACAACAAACGTCACCCCGTCAACGATCCTATGTCTCGTGTATAGATTAGCCACAAGGTAACAACTGGAGCGTAATGACCCGCTGAAATCCGCCTTGTACTGTCGGAAGCTCTCGTCCTCTTTCAGTCGGCAGGCACGTCTGCACTCAGGGTCAGCCTCCCCACATCCTGCCTTTACAAAGAGCTAAATGAGGTTCTCGCCGCGGCCACTGCCATCCTATTGATCCTCCCACTCCAAGTGGAGTTTATGCACTAAATTTAGTTTAGTGCTGAGGGCCCTCATTAATAATAGATCCATCAGCGGGGATGGAGGGACCATCGCTGATTGATTTCAAAGAGACAGAGAGAGAGGAGAGGAAAGACAAAGAGAATGTTGATTTAGGTGATTTCAAAGCTTCTCTGCGCTTCTGGAAGTTTGGTGAACAAAGAGCAGCGCGGAGAGGCCTGTTGAACGGCGTGAGAGCCACAGGGTTATGCAACGCCGCATACCAACATGCCATGTGTATGAATATACAGTTTACTAACAGATGGGACGCAGCTCTCCATTAAAAGGGCATATTTCCATCCCGCGACCGTCACATGATGGCGTCAAACCTGTTGACCGACAGACGAGGCCAGATGCAAATAATTCAGCGGCGGAACATCACGTAACTTAGGCCAGGTGGCAAAATTAGAACATTATATCATTACATTGATGAAAGAGTCTTCATGATAATAAAGATAAGATAAGTAAAGGCTGCAAATATATACATATATATGTATATATATATGGAGGAATAAGAATGTCATTTTGGCTGATAATGAATTATGATAAATGATTATAAAGACCAATCAAACCAATGATCAGACCAATTAGACGCAGGTCACCCGCTCACCCATCCACCAATCAACAGTCATCAAATGTCTCATAATCTTATGGCCAATATTGAACCACCACTCATCACTGCCCGTATCCATTGTACCCTATTTCACTGTTACTTTTCTGTAGGAGAGGGAAGGGCATTGGGGGTAAACTGTCTCTTTGCCCTATTTTACAGACAGAATCTTTGTTTCAAGTCCTCTCCTTGTATGTGTTATGCTCAGAATCCCAAAAATAAATCACACACACAAAAAATCCCCCCCAAAAAATCATTTTCTCAAATCTAAACTTTGCTGTCAAAATATATTTTTCAGAGTATCTGGACTTTTTTCTTTCATAACACCTCAAAATATTTTCTCATGAAATCTCAACACAGAGCCAGTGACTTTTGTTTAAAAAAAAAAAAAAAGATAAAAATCCACCTTTTCAAATATTGTGACAATATTTATTATTTTCCCCCCTCAGTGTCACATATTTTCTCCACAGATTTGGTGGCTAGCTTCCCTCCCATTTGCATATTGCAGACTTTATCCAAATCCTGATAAGTGTGTGATGGGCGGGTGGTGGTGGTGGTGGGAGGGGGGGGGGGTGTCAGTGAGCGAGCATCTTATTTGGATTGGATGTGGCTGCCTCGCCACCGGGTGCAGCTGTAATGACAGGCCTTTCAGCAGCCGCACAACCGCGCCGAGCACGGCTCATCACAGGCAGCAGCCCTACAGGGGAATTATGTGGAGCAACCTGGCAGCGCCGCACTAGATTTTCCAGCACGCTGCCTCTTGGGCTGTGTTGACAGTGAGTAAGCCATGAATTTACTCTGCCAGTCAATAACCCCCCCCAACCAACCCCAACCCCCCTCCACAACCTCTCCACCCTGAAAACCGATGGATCACTGGAGGGGCTCTTTTGCTTCCTGTATGTTGCGCCGCTTCCACCAGATGCACAGCAGCGGCGGCGGCAGCGGTGCATGCGTGTGTTTTAAAATGATTTGGTTTTGTGTGGCGCATGTGTCTATACCTGCAAATTTGGTTACATTATTGCATTACTGTCTTTCCCTGTGTGTGTGTGTGTGTGTGTGTGTGTGTGTGTGTGTGCTCGCTCAAGATGCTAAAACATTTTATGTGCATAGGAAGCAGATTGGCGTGCAGCCTGCAGCCACACGCTTACATCAACATCAGCATTTATTTTTATCTGGTAGCCAAAGAAAGGTGTGTGTGTGTGTGTGTGTGTGTGTGTGTGTGTGTGTGTGTGTGTGTGTGGATACTGCAGGCGTGTGTTTATACACGAGAGCACCGGCATCAAAGAGTCAAAGCGATCCTGAGCGAGCGCCGCGGGAGGCCAGAGGTGTTTGCGCTCCCTAATCAGCCTCCTCGAGCAAAACGCCGACAGCTCTGCGCGGCGTCCTCTCCGCCTCGGGAGATAATGTGACACACGCAGACGCTTTTACTTCATAATAACGGCCTCGACTTGTCGCGATTATTAATCAAAGAAACTCCCGGATCGCCGTGCCTTGTGGGGAGTCGTGCATTCGAGAGCTGCACATCTGATTAAAGCAACGGCGCCGTTACGAGCACGCCGCTGCCGCCACCGCCCCTCCCGAGTTCAGATAGTTAAGCAATTACGCCTTTGTGAGCGTCGTGAGAGCGGCGCGCTCCAGCTGTTCTATCTTTGAGTGTGACAGGCGTCAGCGCAGCCGGCCCTTGACCTCGCCGATCTGAAACAGCTTGCTCGCCCGCCGTTAGCCGCTGCACCACGCCGCATCACCCCGCCGCATCACCCCGCCGCCTCCCTTTGAGCGGAGATGGATCAGCTTCGACAGGAGCGAGTTGCACAGCTGCCGAGCGGCTCGGCGCGGAATGTTCACCTCAGAACGTGTTTGCTGTGGCAGCCGTCCATGTGCTGCTGCTCGTGTATCCTGCGCGACGAGGCCGACTGCTGACAGTCACCTCATAATTAATTTGTCTTTGCGGAAAACAAAAAGGACACGAGACGGAGCAGCTTCCTCCCCCGAAGCGGCGGAGCGGATGCATATTTAGACTCGGCTTCAAAGAGAAGAAGATCTGTGGCTAATAGACGCTGGGAAAACCAACACGCGTGATTGGGACGTCACCCATCTAGAATCTCTTCCTCCAAGACGGAAATGTTGCGTGATCTAATAAAAATGAGGACAAAACATAGCAACAACTGGAAAACGCAACATGGAAGAAGACGTACGTGAAGAGGGAAAAGAAACGAAGTCCACTTAACGTGATATGGCCATGTTTGTTTTGATTCCCGCTTCCTTTTTCCAACTTTTTTTTTTAATGTATTTTTCGTACCTGATGAGCCTGAAGAACTCTGCGGTTTGTTTAGTAGTTGTGTGTTCATAGACTTTTGTTGGCCTTTTGTTGTTGTAACCTACGTGGCGAGACACTCACACACACACTTCCACTTTTCCACTCACACACTACCTAAATATGTGCATTTTCTTCGTATAATGTTATAGTTTTGTCCCTCTATCTTCTTAATTGCATCAATTGTGTTTCTGGAATCAAGAAAAAAAAAAAAAAAAGAACGAAAACAAAAGCCAAACCACCACAAGCGCCCTACGCAAGCAGACGCCCAACATCCTGTTAGAGCAGGAAACACACCAACCACATTAAGACTTCGCATTTGACACGCTTAGAAACTGCCAGTGTGTCACCACATCCTCCACATGAGCAGCTTCGGCTTCACGTTTGTCAGCTTCACAGTTTTTCCAACAGAGGGGGGGGGGAAATCGGATTGATTAAATGAAAACGGCATAACGGGAAAATTATTCTTTAAATGTTAATATATATTCTGAGGAAATGAAATCTATTTCTACCTATTTTAATATTAAAAATTGCTGAATTGCTGGCAAACTTACACAACATGAATAATGATTATTTGGTAGCAATGGACCTCAGATCAGGAGTCAGAACCTTCCTGCACACGAGGCCTTCATTTTCTTTCATTGCATCTTCCTTCTCCTCAGTGACGGCTAATGAACCAGCGCAGGCTAAAACCCCCACCCTCGCTGCTGCTCCCTGGGGTGGGCTGGGGTGGGTGGGAGGGCGGTGGTGTCGGTGCAGCAGGGCTGGCTGGTCTTGTCAGCTGGCTGTGTTCAAGTGTCAGCTCGGCTCTCTGGATCGGCTTGCTGTTTCAATGGCACTACCTCCCCTCTAATCCCTGCCTGTCATTCCGGGGCATTCACGGCCGGCCCTCCCCTGCACAAGCTCTCGGCAGCAGCACACACACACTCCCATCTCTCTCTTTCCGGCTGTAAGCGCGCTCAAATCGCACACAAACCTCCATCACCGACGCAGTGCATCAGCTTTATAAACAGCGGCGGGCTGTTAAGTGGAAATGAAGCCGAGTATTAACAAATTGATTCAGTGAGGCGGCTTCCCTCACTTCACTGCAAAGTCTCTATTTGCTTTTTTTAAAACGCCATTTATGTCATTTTAATAATCAATTAAGAAAGAGAAAGCGCTGACAGAGGCTGTGCTTGCAGAAAAAAAATGATATCATTGCCCCCCCATCCCTCCCTCCTTCCCTCCCCCGTATGGTAATGTGCATTCCTGCCTCAGTTCAGCTGCCATGACAACTCCAGGGTTTTCTCCTCACGCAGGATCGCCGCACTGGAGGGACTTTCAGGGAACGTCCTGTACTGTAAAAAAATAAATTAAAAAACCCAAAGGAGAGGCCATTCACACGCAGGCGGGCGCAGATGCCATGACGGAGCGGCGCCTCACGCGATGCAGAGTCAGACGTCCAAGTGTGTGCGTGTGTCACGTGCTGATGTCGGCGGAGGTTGGAGAAGATGTCCGACAGGCCGCGTGCGTTTTTTTCCGAGCGCCGCGTCGCATCGAATAACGCAGCTCAGTTCAAAAGGAAGCAGGCGGAGCAGCAGCGGAGGTATCGCTCCAACACATGTTGTTTGCCTGCAGGTTTATATGTCGCGCACAACAGCGTAACGATGCTAAATTGATCCGACGACAGACAAAATTATTGCTATTAGATGCAATTCCGCCACCCTGCTGTTAAAAAACGCCTCTGTGGTCGACAGGATGTTCCGCACGCTGTCGTTTTTGCAGTTGTTTGCATTTCAAAACTGGCTTTGGGCGAATGTCATCAGGCCTAAATTCAGCAGGGTATTGGTGAGTGTGTGTGTGTGTGTGTGGGGGGGGGGGGGGCAGTGTTTGACTTAAGCTCAATTACCCTTAATGGGATCAAGCTGGAGCTCTGCTCAAAGGTTAATGCATCTCCAACAATGCTGCTCCATGCAGAGATTAGCACCTCAGCAACTTGTATCACACGGTTTAAGTACAGCAGTATAGGGGAATAATAATAGTTCTTTTATTTATTAAGCACTTATCAAAACAAGGTGATGAGGCGTTTTAAGCATGCCACATCACACACACGTGTCACACACAGCAGGTCATGATGCTGCTGAATTAGTCCAAAAGCACATGAAAAAAAGCACATTGTATGTCGACTTGGGTGTGTATGAAAATAAATAAATACGAGCAACTAAGAGCAGCTTCATACACGTGCACCTGACAGATGCCATCTAGTGGCCATTCTAATTATGACGGGAAGGGAAGTAACTGAGGCGGTTTTGTAAATATTTCTAAGTATGCAAGTGTTTTATGGTTAAACTTGGATTAGTGTTGATGGACGGTTGGTTTTCAGCAACAGTTTAGAGGGTTTAAGCGAGACAAACATACATAATAGATGAAATAATATGATTAAAAATAGTGTTTTATGGCTCTTTACGCTTGTTTATAACACACCCACACACTCAGGGCTGCAGTATCAGTAGCGGTGCGTGCTCTGCAGAGTGCCATTATTGCTGTCAATATCTACAGTGTGTGTGATCACTCTTCCCATCTTATCTATATCGCCGCTCCGACCAATGAGAACGATCATTTCCTGTGTGCCCGATCCCTGATCCTGGGTCGCCGGCCCTCTTGGCAAACCAGATACACTTTCACAGTTCAGCCCAAACTCGGACTCTACGCCACCCCCCCCTCCCCCGACTTACATCTGTGTTTTGAATACTGCAATAAAAAGGCTGTTACTCTTCATCGAAATGCAGACGGTTGAAGTAAAAACCGCGGCGTACGGCTAAAGTTTGTGCTGCTGGCAGCGCTCAACGTTCAATAAATCCATGAGGTTTGTATTCCCAGCCGGGGCCGGCGGCTCCATTAGCCATTTAAGAGCTTCTGCGGCGTTTGGCCGATGGCTGATTCAGTCAATGCTGCTGTAGATAGCTCTGTCAGTGTGGCAAGGTGACTGTGGCTCAGAGCGGAATGGGATTGACCTTTGATCCCTGGGCTACTCAGCTGTGATAAAACGCTGACACGATGGACTTCCGCGGCCCCCCGAGTATCTCCCCGCCTCTCCTTCCCTCCGTCTCCCTCTCCGACCTCCAGTCTTATCTGCTTGCGTTTAGAGCTGGCTAATTAAATCACACATTATAAATACACGATCTTAATTACTCTGCTTCTGCACGCATGCATGTATAGATAAATGCAGTACATATACACACAGCAAAGAGCGAGGCCGGGCGTGCATGCCTTACGCAACCCGGGAATACTTGCGGCTTGTCCGCTGCAACTTGAATCGGGCGAGCGGAGATTCTTGGCGGGGCGGCTTCTCTGTGATTAACAGCGGTGCAGATGGTTTACAGCTGCCTTTCTACCCGGGGAATTAACTCTTAATATTTACAATGAGGCCGACACAGAGGCCTTTGGCAGCTGCTCGGCGCTCCGCGGTGCCAGAAACAAGTATGAAAGGCGTTCTCAGGGCACAGATCACAACACGACCTGCTTCCCAGCCTCCCTCTGTCTCACACACACACACACACACACACACACACACTTACACTGCTGGCGGGTTTTGGTTGGATGCAAAAAATAAAATTAATTGGTTCCACGTGCTGTTTGTAATAAGTTGTGACTGTAATTAGTGTTCGGTCTTGTAAAAGGGAGTGAAGCGACTGTCAGCTGAGGGGATGCAGGTGGAGGGAGACGCCGCTAATCGGTTAGCACCGCAATATTACGCTCGGCGATACTTTAGTGATTTTTTTAATGGGTGTGTGCAGAGGATGGCGGGTTATTTTGTGTCATTTGGAGCTCCAGCTGCTGTCGTTTTCAGCCGTGCAACTTTCATTTCACTTTCAACTGTTCTGCTAATGTTGGCACCAGCGGAATTAGCCTGCAAGTAATAAGAGATGAGGCGGATGTGCCAAAATTGAATAAGAAATTACAAGAAAAATGTTGTCTGATGATGTTTCGCTCACGGTTGTTTCGAAATATTGAGAAATATGGTTTGAGCATCAGATTTTTAAATATATTCAAACGTTTTTGGCAAAGACCAACAGCCGGTTCTAACTTCTGCTGCCAAGTGTGGAATACTTCATGAAGGGCAAAGTGAATCACAAATATCACAACTTTCACAGCAAAGGATCTTCCTCCGTATTGCTTCAATGGAGAGCGTGCTCATGCTACACATTCCACCGCCGCAGCGACCCTCCTCGCACTCCGCAGGAAAACCGCTGACTCAGCCAGACGTCGGGGTCGGACATCAGAGGCAGCGATGCATCACCGGAAGCCCGAAGTGATGGTATTATTAGCCGCTAATCGTAGCGCTCGCTAACGTGATTGAGCGAGGAGGCGGAGTCATCCTCCGGGGAGAACCAAAGGTCTGTTGGGGAACAACGACGCACTGTTTTCAGGGGCGTTTCTAGGCATTCCAGTAGTCCTTGGCAACAGGCATCTGGGACTATTAGCCTCTTTACATTGATTTCTATGTAAACTCCTCCAAAAAAAGTTAGGAAACATTATTTCAGTCAATCATCTCTTCACTTTAATAATACCAATTGGTGTTGTATTCTATAACGTTGGAAATGCCTGATTATGATGTACAACTTGTAAGGATCTTGCATCTGAGGAATGAGCAAGACAGCTAAACGTGTGGGTGACGCCCCCCAAACATGGCTTTCCAATGTTATAAAACACATCATTATTATTAAAGGGGAGAAATGATTGACTGAAATAGCGTTTTCCAATTTGTTTGCTATGCAATTTGCCTGGGTTGCCCAGTTTCCTCTCCCATTTAACAATAGCCTCTAGTTCCCGTCACAAGGGGACGTCCACTCACCGTCAGATACATTTACCGTTGACCCGAGCCTCCGAAAATATTCAAAAATGAAATAAAGCAGTCAGCAAAACGATCCCTGCGGTGGTTTTTACGGCACATACGCTCCACCTATTTCACGCCTTGCCGTTAAACACTGCGGTGGGCTCACACCCCAGAGTGGGCTTTATTTTTAACCACAAAGGCAGCGCGGCATCATTTATACATACTGGAAGAACCACAGATCGAAATAGCCTCATTTTAATCTTGTAATATAGCATGTTCCGACGTACACTGCGCTGAGCACCGCCGCGCTGGGAAAATAGCCCCTCGTGGGCGTATTGCTGCCACACTGGGCCCATTGTGCACCAGCGGATCCATTAAAAGGCCGCCCAGCTGGCCCAGCAACCTGCTCTCCACTCTTAAAAGGGAGGCCGGGCGCGCTTTCCTCCTCACATTCCCGACCCCAGCCGGTTTCCATCGGGGGGAAACCGTCGAGCTGCAACGTCCCGGCGGCTCGTCGTTAGTCAGGACTTTAAACGGAGCCGCTAGAACATGCATTTAATAGATCTGACTTCTGTTCACTTCTACCCATTTGTCTAAATATACCGTTTACACTATTTGTCTGCTCGTTGTTGTCCTATGTTTCTAGTGGTGTGTTTGTGTATATTAGCTCTATGTATGTTAGCATTTATTTACTGTACATTTCCATGTACGTGTTCACATACAATAAAACTGATACCGAGTCCGATTCGGATTTTGAAAAAAAAAAACACGAAAAATAAAGGAAAAGCACCTCTCTGCTCTCAATCTGCCAAAAAAGTGGAGAATTATTAATCGTGGCTCCAGCTGGGGGCTTTACTTTACTAATTACAGTAAATGATGACGGTGGAGGGGGGTGGGGGTGGGGGTAGGGGTTAAGCAGCCGAACGCCGTATATTTGTGTAATACATCAATGAAATATTCGCTGCCAAGATGCAAATTTGATGTAATCAAACGGATTGTGTGTGTTCTGGGAAACGGGCAGGAAACCATGAAATCAGCTTTAACCCTTTTATTTATTTTTTTCATATATTCGGAGCAGGATGTTTATCATATTGGGGAGGCGGAGCTTGTGTGCGTCCCTGATACACTTTTTTCCTGCCTGTTTCTGAACTGGAACTGCTTCAAAAAACTTCTGACTTCGCGATGCGTAAATCTTTCTTGAAGCTAAATTCGGTTTTCCGGACAATAAAGCCGTCACTCGCTCTGTCTCGGACCGCGCGGTGCCGTCTGTCAAAGCCAATATTAGTCCGCCAGCCGTTCAAGTGCTTTAATGGCAGCCGGAAAAATACTGAACGGGCCCTGGAGTTTGATAGTTTTGTGTTTTGGAGATAAGCCGTGGCTGTGTGTAAGTGTGTGTGTGTGTGAGAGAGAGAGAGAGTGAAACCTCCTTATCTACACACTTCTCAAACCGGCAGAGCCCGACTGAGCCTGCAGACGGAGGCGGGTCGCAGAGACTCGGGAGGAAGTCGCACTTCCTGTCCAGATTTCTGTGTAACTTTTTTCCTCCAATTCGTTTCACTGGTACGAGCGTTTCATCACTGGCTGAATGTGGAATCGCTTTCATTTCCAAGCGTGTGTGTGGACCTTTTGTTGAGGGGTGACACAGCATCTACATTTTGTTCATATATAGTCACCAAATCACTGAAAAATCTTAAAATATGACTTATCTGGGATTTTTTCATCTTATTATTGTTTATAAAGTTTTTATAAAGTCAAAAAATGAACATTTCAAGGAGGGAGATGCAGCTTCAAGTGTCCCAGGAGCAAATTTTGCACCAATTCAAGTGAAATCAGCCATAAAATCAGCTGGTATTTGAAGTCTCCCGGTAGTCCTCTCAAGTTTTTGAACCAGTAATTTGGGTTTCTGGTGAAGTTTGTCACCTGCACCAATCAGCCACCTCATCTGCTGAGAGAAAAAGAGGAGCAGAATCACCCAGAAGTCATTCAGGTTGGGGGTCTGGGAGGGGGAGGGGCATCTCAAGAAGGGCAATTTCACCAGGATGCCATGTTTGCTATTTCAAGAGAACGTAGTTTAGGTTATTTATTCCTTGAATGTTTGGAAAAGTTTGGCAGCACCGACGGTCTCCAATGTTCTATAATGATCTTGTGCAGCCGACCAACAAATTGAAGTTCATTTTTGTTGCTTTTATTCTCCCACTTAACTAATTTCCAGCGGTAATAAACTTGAGGACTTCCCTAAGAGGCCGAGGGGAGAAAGTGATAAACACAGCGCCATATTAAAGCCTCATAATGTTGATATTCGGCGTTTGCATTCAAATATCCCCCTGACCTCGATTCCAGAGGAAATTGAAAACCTGTAATTCCCCCGTCGAGCCGCCGCAAGCCCCCACCACACCCCCACACCTCCCCCAGCCCTCTCATCATCATCACCATCACGGCGAGGAAGGAGGAAGACGGCGGCGAGCAATCTGCTTCCGCTCAGCCAGCAATGATGGCGATAATGATGATGATTGAGATGATGAATCAGAGCTCTTCTAAGCACAATCTATTATTCCTGACGACCCCTGTATCTTCCCCTCCACTGACACCACCACCCCCATACACACACACACACACACACACACACACACACACACTCCCTCAGTCCTCCATCAAACCCTGATTTGAGTCTCTGGCAGATTCTCCCAACGAGGCAGATTTAAAGCGGCAGCTGCGGGCTGAGATCTTGTAAACACACTGAGGACGGCGTGTTAAAGGGTCTTATCTTCATTATGGAGAGACATTACATTTACAAGACACCCCCCCCCCCCCCCCCCC
>CAESWR010000073.1:1186754-1197697 GCA_903171835.1 Mullus surmuletus | reverse complement strand
GGGGGGGGGGGGGGGGGAATAAACCCCTCAGCCTACAAGGATAATTTAATTGGAGAGAACAATAAAGGTTAATTGAGCAAAAATGATGTTTATTTTCCAGGTTTGGGGGAGTGAGCGTGTGAGGTTGCTGCAGGAAAATGAAAACGTCTCATTTAGTCTTTACAGGTGTGTTCACTGTACTTCAGATTCATAACAACTTCCAATCAACTTACCGACCTGCACACACACTCTGTTGTCAACAAGGTTTCGATCGACCAATCAATTAATCAATTAATGAGGACTAACATGAGCAGGATTAGCTGATCATCTGAACACATCAACAGTTAATGCTTATTACTATATTACAGTAACTAATTTTATTTATTGTAAACTTTTGCCTGAAGGTTAAAAACGTTTTCATTGTTTGACATGACATTCAAACCAATGCAACCAGCTGCTAATTAGCTGTTTGTTAATGTTTAGGTCCTACATTCCCACATTTCTAGGACATTTTCAAAATTAGGTCTTGTGTTCCTACATTTCCCTTCAATTTAAGCCTCATCTTCCCACAAGGTGGTTTGCAAACACTTTCTCTGTAGTCCATTGCCACTGGACAATAGGTTGGGTGTAATTGGCCACCAAATTGGGAGAAAGGGGGATCAAATCTGATAACAATTATGAAAAGGGAAATGTGGGAACATGGGGCCCAAGTTTGGAAGGGGAAAAAACTAGAAATGTGGGAACATGCTCCTGTTTTCGCTTGCCATCATTGGCTGCGTCCTCTGTCTGTCATTTTCTGGCGTTGGCTCTAAGATTATGCGTCGCAAAACGGGCCGGATTATGAGCAGCGGCCGGCCTTGCGGCGTAGCTCGGGATAAAGACGCACTCGCGCTGGCAGGCTAAGCCCCCTAACAAGCCTCGCAAGGCGCCGCTTCAGTGTTTATTAATACTGCGTGAGAATCCCCACGAGAGGCAGCGCTGCCAACCCACCGCGGAAATAATAGGCGCTGACCCTCGGAAAGAGATGAGATCTGAGGTAATGAATGTGGGAGGTGACTGTGCTGGAGACATTGCTTTGAAGAGAGGGAGAAAACACACACACACACACAAATACATACACACACACATGGGTGGTTGGCAGCTGGTGGTGTAAGCAGCAGCAGCAGTTCATCTCAGTTTAACGCTCCGGCTCATGCAGAGTTCTACGGGTGACCTTGAGGAGTCTCCGAGGATGTTCACTTATTTATTCACCCACATCCAGGCTGCTCTCTCTGGCTGGCGCCGGCACCCGCTCATTACATTCCCTCTATCTGTCCATCTAGCAGCCGTTTGCTCTGAGTTTTTAATACTTTCTATCCTCGGAGCGGTAGGGCCTTCAGATTAAAAAAGGAAAAAAAGTCTCTTTACTTAAAGATGACAAAGGGACAGTATGTGGCGTTTGAGGTGACTTGGTGCTTTCACAATGACAAGGGGGAGGAATTGAAAAAAAATAAAAATAAAATTTCTTCAAACTAACAAGAGCAGGAATTTTTGATGAAACTAATTTTCTGCTTTAAAGTCGAGGTTGTAACTTTGAATCCATCGCATGTCTCACTTTAGGTACGTTTATTTGCAGGGTTTTAGCAGCCGTTAACGTGGAGTTTGTTTGTTCACTGCTCGGGGTGCATTTCTACAAGCAAAACTCAATTTTCACTTTACAAGAAACCGAAATTATGCCAAGAAATCCAGCTAAGGGAACACCCTGGCACTTCAGGGAACATCATGAAGGTCTACCCTTTTTTTTAATGTCCAGAACATCATGATCTTCCTTTTAGCACCGCCGCCATCCCTGTGGTGATTTCTTGAAAACCCCAAACACTCAAAAAAATACATCTAAAGTGAGTCTGACAGCATGTGTCCGTCATTTCTATTTCTCCCGACTGCCTCTGGGTCTGAAGGAAGGCAGAGAGCCGGGGGAGGACATGATTGACTCGCCGCCTCCTCCTGAAAACCACGTCCGAGCACCCAAAGTCGATGTACTGACATCAGTCCGTGTGACTGACACCTCGCTGGCCTTGGGGGGGAGACGGCGAGGTGTTGCCACATTCAGCGCACAGCGCCAGGCAAGGCCACCCTGGCTTTTCAAAGGGTGGAAAAGGTCACCGGATGGCGACCTTTTTCAGGTACGGCGCTGGGTTTAGAAGTTATCTGTGAGCACCTGCTAACAGCAAAGTATCATGATCACGATGAACTTTGGGCGACTCATCAAATGATTGACGCATCATTTTTACCACAGCTTTGCTATGCTCTGCTATGCTAACAGTTTGAAATGTTGCCTTTGCTAAGCGCCAAGTGATGCCAGAACAACTGAGAATCTTCATGAGCATTAAATAAAGGGGCAGGTTGCGACAAACAGCAAAACTGTTCCAAATTTGGCAAAGAGAGAAAGCACAAAACAGCAGAAGCGACAGAAATTAACTGGCTGGTTAGCAAAAAAAATGTAAACGGAAATTGCTCTCGTCTGATATTTACATATTTCTCCCCAAAATGGTTACCAGATTTGGGGGGGGGGGGGGTGGCTTTTGTGACTTTGCAGTTTCGAGGTGGTGTAAGCGTGCATCCACTGGCAACATCTGTTTTTATGAGGAGCGTGTGTTTGCAGTGGCTAACCCCTAACCCTTCTCCGATCCCAAGGTTATTCCGTTATATTTTCATGGATGACAATTTATAAACTTGGCTACATGTAATAACCATTTTAACATACAGAGAGCTGTGTCGATTGGATGCATTAGCCCACTTAGCAGGCTCGCATTCTAGGATTCAGACGCACAATTGTCTTGAAAGGCTCTTCTGTTCTGTTCCAATTGAACTGGTAATACCGTTTATATGTCAGCATGACCTTACTGTGAGTTGGTGTGAGTGAGGAGATGTGATCATCTCAGAGTGGGCCACAATGGGGGGGTGGAAGGAGGAATTTCGGTGGACCATAATTCCTGGGTAAATGTTGTGTTGATGTGGATTAACACTCTTCCGCTCTGTTTTGGGATTACTTGTGTTTGCTATTGTGACGAGGTTGGAGAACAAGCGGAGAGCGCCGATGGTGTAATGGGTGACAGATTTGCAGGGATAATCTCCTCAAAGGGTTTAACGACAATTTGTAGACTGACTTATCGCTTTATCCCACTGCATTAAAGCCTATAGTACAAATTACGGGGTCTTCGACGCGACGGCAAACTTCTAAAAAGCTGGATAATCATTTATTTAACCAGCATGTCTGACACAAAAGCAACACGATGTTACTGGGGCAGCCGCTTCTGTTTGTAATTGAGGGTTGGTTTTTTTGTGCACAGACAGACATTTGGATCTCTCATAGCTTAATTAGCGGTGAATCGCGAGCACAAACCATGCGGCAGCGTGGTTTCGGGTTATTTTGAGAGCAAACATGCAGCTAAATACAAGGAGGGACGAGAACCACGGTTGGCCTCGTTTAAATCACCACTTGTCAAGCACTTTCTCTTCCCCTCTGAGCGGAAAAAAACCGACTCTTTTAGTGTGTGTTTTGCTATGATCCTAACTGCTACACATACAAAAAAAAGGTTAAGCAGGCTTTGATTTGGAGCCAAACACAATTTGGCAGCGAGTCACAGGGAGAGCGAGACGCGACCATGAATCAGCCAGCTCCCCGACACCTCAGGAGGGGACGACCACCTCCACAAGTTTTATGTTGGGCTGCCGATCAATCATGGCGCAGACACCACGGCGTGAAATACGGCATCAGGAAAAAAGGCACCTGTGGAGAGAAGACGCTCTGAGAACCATCATCCTTGAACTCCGCTCAAAAGTGTCGGAATCTCATCCATCTTTGCTCGGCTCCTCCCGGCACGGCCGGGACGAGAGCCGGCCCTCGTCTCCGCCTAATTAAGAGTTGATCAACATGTCGCGTAGAAAAACCACAACAGGAAGTCCTCATGTCAGGCAGCCACGGAAAACAATCGCACTCCGGGTAAAGTGCTTTTGACCTGATTTGTGACGCCGCACTGCAAAATAAGTCCTTGACACCAAAAAAAATTCACCGCAAAGCTTGAACACAACACCCCCCCTCCCCCCCCGAGCTTTTTAAGTGCACCTTTCCTGCTTCCTGCTTCACCCTGCTTGAGTTTAAAGTGACTGGTGGAGTAATGGGAGTCATGAAAATACTTTGTTTTATTAAATGTAAGAGCCCGGAAATGGATTGAGCGCCCCTGGATAATATTTCACACAATTGCGCCTTACAAAAACATGTCAAACCAAAAGACAGGCTGCGTTTTATCTGCATGTTCTGTTTCACTGGCGTGTTCCTTTGCCCTCTTTTTAAGTTCCAGTTGTTTTACATGCACACATATAGACTTTTTACAAGTCACCATTGATGCACAAACTACTATCTAGGGTGCGGTGATCCAATAACTGCCAAAAAACAAGTATCGGATTATATCAGCCTGCATCTAAAATCTCAGATACAAGCAGTCGATTCCAGACTCTCCGCTCCAGCTCTTCTATGTAAAATATTCTTATGTTTAAGGTTCAAATGTATGCAAGTCATTGGTTAATAATAAATGGGTCCGTTTTTCCTCATAGCAACGGTTGCTGACTATTGTTCTCTGTTTGAGTAATATCACTTGGTCAAGCCCTTTCTAACATTCCATGCTACAAAACAAGTAATAAAAGTATGTATGATTCGTGCTGCTATTGTATCATATCAAAATTGGTATCAGCAGATACTCAAGGCTGCAATATCTGTATCCTGTCAGAAGTGAAAAAGTTACTACTACTATCCTCAATGCTTTTAAATAGAGAAACAAATCTGACTTTAAAAAATGTTGACTTTGATGACTGAAGCAATAATGATGTACATGTTCTTTGTAAGCTCACACGGCATGTGATTGCCCCCCAATAAAACACACATTGTGCCCCATGAGTGGTAATGACGGCCCGGTGTGTATTGACATCGTCTCTCTGTGTTCTTGTATTATGGCGAGCCCTGGAGATGCATCACTGGCCGCAGACGGCGTCCTAAAATGCCCTGCTCCGGCTGCTGCTGTTACCATAACAACCTGGGGAGGGGAGGGGGAAAAAAAACAAAGCCCAACCTGGTCCAAAATGTCTCTTTTTCTTTTTTTCCTTCCAAAGCTGCCCAGTGAACCTCATCATCAGCGCGATGAGAGCTGCACCTGCAACAAGCTGGCGCCGCTAGTTTCCGCTGCTCGCCGTGTTTGCCTGGATGTCTTGCTGAGTCTTGCGCGGGAGCTGTAAATAATAAAGAGCCTTGTCTCCGTGTCACAAAAGGGGACGGTTATTGTTCCATAAATCTCTCGCTTACATCTTCTGTCCAAGAACATGACAGCTGTTAAGAATTCGGTCTGAAGAGGAGTTTGACAGAATAACATTAACGATAAAACAACGCCGGCTGCTCATCTGTAATGAAAACCGCTAACAGGCTCCCTGTCTGCGCCGTCCATCCTGAAAAATTCAGCTGTGAGTGTTAGATCTACGACGACACTGTTGTGTTGTGTTGCAGCAGATTGCCCATGAAGGAAGTTTTCATGTTGAACCCGGTGTTTGCATCATCCATCTACCGCTGTGCACCTACTGGCACTTGAAAAATCCCAATTAAACTCCCTTGTTAGTAATTAAATATGATACAATATGGTCGCCTTAGATATAAACTAACAAATAACTTATCTTGTTGGTATCTACGAAATCCTGGAACAATGAGGACAAGGTAACTGCTCTGCTCTTTCCATGTTGGCCGGTCAAAGCAGGTGATCGCCCGTCCCGAGTGGTTGATCTGCTTGAGGTTTCTTCCCAAAAGGGAGTTTTTGGCCAGTGCTTGCTCTTGATGTCCAGGTACCACTGTTGTATGTGTTATGGCACTACGTATGTAAAGCACTTTGTAACCATGTTTCGATGAGTGCGCGACAAATAAATGTTATTATCGTGACATGTCGTGCTTCCTAAATGTTGGCATTAAATAAAAACATCTAAAAAATCAGCCTGATTTCTCCTTTCATGGCCTCCAATTTAGGAGTCTGGGTGTCTTTTCATTTTTGCTTAATTGCACATTTAAAGCAATGGCACCACTGTTAGCTAAAGATGTCAGATGTGAGGAAATGACTAGTAATTGGTTTCTATTAAAATCAGTCAGTTATATAGTGGGTTTCTAGCTTTTCTGACTGTTTTTTGTGCTGGTCTGGCTTAAGTCTTTTGGTTTTAATATCCAGTAATACTTCCTTGGGGTTAGCATGACTGATTGCAGTGGACAGAAATAACCTGAAACTCAATAGCGACTATTGCTTCCTGTGGTGGTGCCGCTTTATGCTTCCCTTATCTCTGTGGGCATCCAAGCAGCATCTAACATTGAAAGACAGATCAAATAGTGCGTTGAGTAATTGGAACATACAATCACTTCGAGAACGCATAAAACACTTTTACAGACAGACCGCTTGGGGATGTGCCGGCTGCTTCCTCGGGTCTACACATGTTTCTAATTTCAGAGGCGAGATATGATATGATGTATGATGTAGCTCACAGTACAGCATGCAGTATCTGATGCACCATGACACATGCTACAACGCATGAAATACGATACAGTAAACTGTATGATGCAATATGTGAGATAACGCCGCACAGTACAAATGTGATAAGCACAGTGATTTTGTTTTCTTAATAGTCAATGGCTGGGGTTTAAAAAAGAAAAAAAAGGCCGTGATGAAACATCTTGATTTGACTGATGATTTTGTTGTTGTTATTCCACTTCTACTGTCATAGATAAAGGTCAGAAAACACACTGTGCTAATGATGTGTTCTCTGGGCAGCGGAGGTGAAAATGGCAGATGTAAAGTGTAATCATGGCTGACAAAAAGGCAAAGAACCGTCAAAATAAATCAATATTCGGACGGAAGGAAGGCATCAATACTAGCGGGAGAATTTCCATCATTGTTTTATCATCTCCCTGACATTCTGTGACATGCTGGCTAAGGTTCCGCTCCTCAAAGCCTCGTGAAATCCTCCGGCCGCCGGCTCTCTGTGTCTTTTGACCTTTTCCCGGCAGGTCCTGGAAGAAAACCGCAGAGCCGGCGGGCCGCTGCGAGGCTTTGGCCCCCGATCAATACTAATCAATTTGTCTGTTCGCTAATAAGAAGCTAAGAACCCGCAGCTCGGGGAAAGAAAAAAAGAAAAAACGGCTTCCAGACCTCTTTAATTTGTCATAATAGGAGGGCAGAGAAAGCAAACCCGATTATCTGGCTCTTGGTCTCTGATTCCTGGTGTGTGACAGATACAATTTGAAGCCGAGCGGGTTTATTTCAGGAGACTGGCTGCCTCGCTGTGTTTTATGCTGTCAGGTGGATTCGATTTGGAAATTGGACCGTTGCTAATCACATTTTTTACGCCAGTCAAGCTCTGATGTGTGTGTGTCCCTGAACACACATCGTAAAACAACAAAACAGAGATAAAGCTCATCATGTAAAAATGAGCGATTGAGAAGCTTGTGTGTGTTTGGGGGAGGGGGGGGGTGGACACAAGTGCTGGGAAATAATCACAGCGACACACTCCGTCGTCGATCACAGCCTCAGATAGGAGTGTAAACATCGAGCGGGAGCCTCGTTGGCCACTTTGATGAATTCCTAAGACAGAAACAATCTCTGGGGTCGGGTGGGTCGGGCGGGTCGGCCTGGCCGCGCTCCGTCCCCTCGCAGGCCCAGAATAAAGCTGATGGAGGATGCGTAGGGCTGCGCACGGGGTTTCTTGGCCGGTCGCCTCACCTCCTCAGCAGCCGGCGGCGGCTCTCCGGACCTCTGCCGGAGCTGCCGAGCGCCCGGGCCCATTAATCAAACCCAAAGGTCAGGAGCTAAACCCAATTTACCCACACGCTCTCCTTGTCGCTCAGAAGAGTAATGAACACGTTGGTGGCGGAGCAGGAGATCCCCCAGCTGAGAAATTGTTCGGCGGGATTTAGTCTCTCTGAAAAATGTAACACTCGGCGGCGTTACTCCCCAGTTAAGACTTTCTCTTTTCTTTTTCGCCTCATAAAAAGGAGATGAAAGTGAACACTGAGTTAATATTACCCCCCAACACACAGACACACACACAGTTGCAAAAACATAGAACCGCTGTGTGAAATACAGAGGTTTAAATATTCATCAAAAGCAGACAACGGTGCAACAAACGCACCACGATATCAGGAAAAGAATAGGCGCACGTCAACGGCGGTGTTCTGATCATATTACATATAAGATACGGTTAATATTGGTTTAATTACAGTGCGGTTGCTAAAACTGCAGTGTCATGATAGCTTGTGTAGCTTTATCCGGCTGACAGCCAGGATAACATTCTGTTCTTTTCAATCATTTTGGAGTTTGTTTAAGGTGATTTAAGGTGGACAACAAACCGGTCAAGGAAGTTCTTATGTGTCACTGGTAGCGACCACCGGCAGTTTTTCCAACTTGCCTCGGTATTTTCGCTGCATTTTCTTGTTTTTTTTAAGTGGTCAGGTTACTGCATGCAGCGTCTGACATCTGTGAACGCCTCTCGTCCGCTTCCATGCTGCTTTGTTGCCGTTTGTCGTCTTCAGGCACCTTTTTCGCAAGCGACAGGAGCTGGACCAATGAGATGAGCCGGATTCGGTGTCTTCATACATGTGTGTGAGGTGCTGTCAGCTCATTGGTCAGGGAGCAGGAGAGGGCAGGGAATTAATTTGCCGTAAAAATTTGATATAAAGCGCCCTATCATTTGAGACATTTTACTGACTATTTTGGATTCTCACCATAACATAAAAAAACATAATAAAAAGTGCGTCCCGTTTCAGCTCATTGCGAGACCCGTACTTTTGTTCCTAAATACAGGATGATTCCGTTTTTCAATTGGCAACCCTTGCTAGCGGTAAAGCTAACGTTGTACGGCAACATAAAGGAATAGAGGGACTTGGAATTGCCAAAGTGTGTTTTGGTTTATATGTAACCAGGCTGCTGTCGAACACTACCCCCATTTCTATACTTTTCTCGAGATTATCATCATAATTTGGATATTATTTTGGCCATTTCTATGTTTTATTTGGCTTCTTATGGTGCTGCCTCCTCCAATCTGTACGCTCGTCCTTCAAGCCACCAGTCTGTCACGTATCCTCAGAGTGGCGTCCTGTCACCAACGGCGGCTTCCTCTCGGTGCTGAGAATCCAATGACCCCCACTTCATCTCATCCATAATTGAGAGGCCAACGCGAGGCGCCTGGAGAGCTGAAATGAATTAGCCGGGAGGTATTAATAGCCGTATTAAAAATAGAGCTGCAGGTCTATTTCCAGGGGGCCCTGGGAGGAAAGGTGTTCCTGCTGTATTCTGGGTTTGAAATTCCTGGCGGACGTCGTGAGAAGTGACAAATAGCGGCAATTACCAGAGAGCTGCAGTGCCGCACGGTGAGAAATCTTTCAAAAAACAATGCCGGTATTCCTGTAACTTGTTAAATTCCCTCCGTCTCCAATTCACTTTTCACTTGAGACTCCCTTTAATTAAATCAGCTCACCTTTCTCCGCTCATAATTCCGCATCCGCCGCGCCATCAAACGCCGCCCACTCGCTCTAATAGAAGCGCGGGGAGATGGCCGGGATAACGCGGGTGACTTGCGGTCTAACGAGGCAGACACATTTCAGCTCTAATGATCTAAACCCACTCTCTCTGTGTCTGAGTGCCTCCGCTGACCTGCTGTAATTACACCTTTCATTAGCCATTAGCGGGCGTAGCCTCCTGGCCCTTTGCGGATTGATCCGACCGTGTGACGAGGGTGCCGTTAACGACACCGCCAACCAGGGCCGGCCCGCTGATAAGGGCAGGTACTTCACCGAGGAGGGGAGGGGGGTGATGAGGACGATAATGGCACTGAACACCGGCGAGCTGAACTTGACGACTGTCTGAGACGGAGATTAGATCTATAACATCAGTCCTCCGCCTCACTCTAATAGACAGTAATAATGATCTCTGCCTGCGCTTCACCTGTATTTATCCGGGAAATGCACTCTGTTTTATCTCTTTATTCAAATTGCGGCTACAATCACCGGCTTTGTTAAACATGAGTTTGAAGTCGCGTTTGCTGTGATGGAGCAGCAGCAGCTGCAGACACTTCAGGAAGATCAAATCCTTTCTTTGTGAAGGGATCAGTGTCAAATTAGCCCTTTACAGTACTGGAGACACACGGGGGATATGGATTTAGGCAGAACAGATCAATTTACAAATCATTTAAGGCCATAATTCAACTTCAAAACGGGTTTTAAAAAGCACAAAAACCACACATGATCATCCTCCAAAGGCTATACTCAAAGAAAAATGAGCAGTTTTGTTTTTCAGGGATCAGCTAAAGCCAAAGGTGATAAAACGTCCAGCATTTATATCCACTCTTTTTTTTTTTAAAAAGACATTTCAACACATTTCCACTCTCAACTTTCACAAAGTACTGATTGTGTTTGACAGAGCTGGCCGGCAGTAATATATTTTAGGAGGGGAAGCCTTGGGCCATCTAAGAGCTGGCCCTGAGCCACCATGGGCCCGAGAGCCGGACTTTGGACTTGGCGCGTCAAATCAGTGTATTTGAATGCAACAAAGAACAATGTCACGCCACGCTGAAAGATTTGGAAGAATATTGCGAAAGAAATGAAGCTCAAAGAAATTCAATGTGCGTAATTAAATCTGACTGCTATTGTGAAACTGAAAACCGCCTCCTGTAACTTTTGGACGCTGCGACGCCACGCTGCTGATTCTTGTCTCACTGGAGGTTTGGATTGAGCCGCCATAAATGTTCAAACGCATTATAAACACCGTTTCATGGGGGAATTTTCTGACTCCAGTTAAGAAGTACTGCGCCAGTGAGAAAAGTTTTGGACCCGTGAAAAGCATACGGAGGGGTCGCAACTCTGACAGCTTTCAAACTCCCACGACTAACACCGGCAATATCTCGCGAGTTTC
>CAESWR010000073.1:1073848-1087050 GCA_903171835.1 Mullus surmuletus | reverse complement strand
CCCCCCCCCCCCCCCTTAGTCCTGAGCACAAAGATTCCTCTCTTTCATTTCAATTTTTATGGAACGAAAATGAAAAGGTGCCGACTTGAGGGGAGAGCAATGCTCAAAACAACAGCACGAATCTTACCTATAATAAAGAAGAAGAAAACAAAAAGACAATCACTAAACTTAACTACCGGAGAAAAACACAGGAGAAAAAGATCCAAAAACAGACATGATATTGATGTTGGATATCGGTCCGATATCAGCAAAAAAAAGACCTGCATCTAAAATCTCCGATACAAGCAGTTCATTCCAGACTTCTGTGTAGAATATTCTGATGTTCAATATTTAAGTGTATTTAAGCCATTGGTTAATGATAAATGGCTCAGTTTTCTCTATTGTTCCCTGTTTGAGTAATATCACCTGATCAAGCCTTTCCTCACATTCCATACTACAAAAAAAGTCATAAAAGTATGTATGGTTCATGCTGATATTGTATCGGATCAATATTGCTATTGGCCAGTAGTATCGGGACACAGTATGGCTGAGTGTCAGTACTCGATACCAAGCACTATTGAAGCTGCACCTCTAAAACAATACCTGCAATCAGTTGTACCGAGATCTAAAAAAAAGACTGTTTCCATGGTATCGGTATGGTCTATTTTACTCTTAGCCACAGCGAGCGTACTTTGAGCACTTTGTAAATGGACTTGTGTAAAAATCTTTTGAATGGGCAGCAGTGGTGACATTTGCACAACTGCTTTCTTTTCCTCATTGAATGAAGTAACAAAAGGTATCAAATGAAGTCCTCGATTGGTATCGGTATCGTTTTAAGGGTGCTGGTATCGAAATTTGTAAAGGATACCCAGCCGAACACGACAGACAGGGGGAATAATCAATCAAACAATGATTGGAATTGATTGGTTGTTGTAGCGGGGTGTGGGGAGGGGGTGGTCCTCTGCCCCAGACTGAGACCAGGACCTTCACGAAGTCCTCCGGCGCAGCAGTGTTATCTCGTTTTACTGCACCGAGTGGTTGTAAACACACAGGAAACAACAAAGAGCGCTGCGGGCCGTTGGCGCGGCTCATCACGCCAAACATCCTCGGGGTTATTCCTGCTACACGTGTCCGGCCAGCGAGTGGGAGGAAGTGAATTGGCGTGGACTTTAAATAGTCCAGCGCGGTGACTCGCCCCACATAGACGCTCCGGTAAAGGAGCAGGAGGAGGACGACGACTCCTCCACGCCGCCCCGGGCGCCGCCCCGCGTCTTCATCCCACATTCATAGTGTGACGGGTTGTTATTTATCCTCTGCTATGTTGCGCTCGCAGTCCTTTAAAATATCTCCCTCGCTCCATAACTCTCCGCCCGTGGACGCGGGCCAATGTTTTATTTGCCGGGATCAGACGGAGGCCCCCATAACTTTTCTCCTTCCCAGTAATTATTACACTCTAATAGCTTTTATCATATTGTAGCTGCGGGGCCCGGCGATGATGAAGGGGCTCCAGCGCGCAGGTTCGCAACCTGAAAGCGTTTCAAAGCGGCGCCGCGCTCCTTCCGGAAGGGATGGCACTGAAGCTTAGCCTCATTATTCACACGTTTTGTTTTATGCGGGATTCGACTAAAAAAATTGTGATGATTCGCTCCGAAGAGATGAAAGCAAGACTCTAACATTTTAGTTTCTTTCTTTCCCTGTTTTTTTTTGTTGTTTTTCTGCTGATCCAAAGAGAAAGCGCGCCGGCGGTCGCAGAAATGAAGCTTCCTGTGACTCAGCGGCGGCTTTAATTTGGGGTCAAATGCTTGGACGCGCTCGATCAAAGGTCACTGCTTCTGAATTCACCCTCTTTTTTGGTCCTGATATATCTGTCAGCCAGAAAAAAAGAGGCGTCTCTGCTGCCACACAGTCGAGGGATTAGTCTGCCCTCTTTTTTTCCCCTCCTCACTTTGCAGCGGTTGATTTATGTTACGAGGGAAAGTCAGGAGCGAGGTGTGCGTGCTGTGCAGGCGTCCTTATTTATCTCACCTTCACCAAAGTGGAGCGCGCGGCGGTAACCCGAGGAGGCGGAGCTTAGACCGCCGCCCGACCTCCAGCGCGGGTGTTTAACCAGCTAAACTTGTTGGTGAGAGTCGGAGGACAACCAGGGGGACGTTCAGGAGCATCAGAACCTTCGTTAGGTCACTCGGTGCGTTGGTGTTTGGAGCTGTCTGTTAGCATTATCATCACCAATGGTACGCTAGCGAGGCTGCACTGGTATTTTTCTGTGTGTGTTGCATGTGGTGGTCGTTCGTTAGCTCCTCACTGGGTGTGTGATGGGTTTGTGAGGACTGTTTGGTCTCCCAGTATAAGTATCCCAGCCTGGAGAAACCAGGAGTTTCAACCATTTGACCTCGTAGGTGAGAAAGCTCAGTCAATATGGCCGCTCGCACTGGAAAATTGCAATGATTAGAGGAATTTTGAAGTAATTTCCAATTATTCGAAACCAGCACTTTAATGGAGAAAAAACCAAGCTACAGTGCGATACAGGTACATCAACCACTGTTGTATCTAATTTTTGGACATTTTTAACCAGATTCGGGCCTCGTCGGTGTGTATAAGAAGTATGTATGTAGTTGATATAGACTAATATTTTTGCTAGCAAGACACACATTCACAGCTAGCAACAACAAAACACTAAACAACAACAACCTAAAAACATCTCCGCCAATATACAGGATCATCTCCAAACTTTCTGCACTTGTTTATTCAGTTATACATCAAACACGAACCGTGGAGTCCGTGTGCTGCCAAGTTCTGGAGTTCTCTCAGCCTTAACTAGTACTGCTAGCTAAGCTGCTGCATCAAGGCCAAGAGTTGGATCAATCCAAGGATGCGAGTGAAAGTTCACTTCAGCGAGCAGTGTTTGTGTGAGCGTCCCAGCTGCAGTTTCTCCTCTAAATGATATATTGAGGAATCTTTGGGATTTTTATCCCTGCGGTGCTGGAAAGCAAAGAGGAACGTTAAGATAGCTGAGGGCTGCCCAAACCTGACAAAGTACAAGTCAGCAAACTAAAAAATACATCTTGCAAAAGTTTTTTTTGAATATGTTTTCTGGCACTGCAGAGGCACAAACACAGACTACGTTTCCAGTCGGTCAATATTGGGGTTAAGGTCCATATTGCGGTTCGTGAAACATTGTGAATAAGGCGTTTCCATAAGGCGTTTCCACGCACGGAGAAGGTCTGCTACAAACCCTGCTTGGCGTAACTTTGCGCTCCCCTTTTTGTGGATCTGTCTATCCCGCTACTTTCTAGCGTCTCCAAATGCCAGGATGTTTGTGTCTTTCATCACACTGATGAAGTGATTGGTTTCCTCCTCACTCCAAAAGTGTGGCGTGGTGTTGCTCTCGCCTTTGGCCATGTTTACAAGGAGTTCCTGGACTCCAAAGACCAAGATTCCTTGCTGATAGAACATGAACACTAATTCATCTTCCTTTTGATGGAGACATTGTGAAAGGCGGAGACATCATCAAATATTCACCTTAGAAAAGCAGGAACCCAGGGGGAATATTTGAGTTTTTAAAAAGCAGAATATGAGATCATTCTGGTGTTTCAAATGGGTTAGTGGTGTTAAAATGGCTGCGCGCAACCGGGTTGTTACAAATATTCTGGTTGGAAAAGGGTTTTTGACTGCATGTAAACATCTCCACTGATGTTTCAAAGGTAGCCGGCTCTGTGCTTGAGGTAAACACTGTAAGTCAAGTTTGGCGCGACGCCAGTCAGCATTGGTGCGGCGGCGGAGGCGTTTATCGCCTCCTGCAGCCGGCTGGCGATCGGCCTCCCTCCGTCACGTGTCCTCACTTAAAGGCTGACTCTCTCTAATCTGCCCTTTTGCAGTGGAGCTGAAATTCAACTTGGACCAGTACGTCAACAAGCGCTACCCCGGCCTGGTGAAGATTGTGAGGAACAGCAAGCGCGAAGGCCTGATCCGGGCCAGGATCCACGGCTGGAACGCCGCCACGGCTCCCGTCGTCGGCTTCTTTGACGCCCACGTGGAGTTCAACAACGGCTGGTAAGAAAAGGTCGCGTTCCACTCACAGCGCGTCCTCTTTCACCTTTTCGTCAAAGCTGCTTTTCATCTCCCTTCGTGTAGAATTACCGGCGAAATGTGCGTCTCCGTCGGCCCGCGGCGGTTTGATGCGGCGCCAAGACCAGCTCCAACTGAGGAAGCGTTTGTCGGCACAATGACCCTTATCATGAGAGCGGATTCATCATTAATAGGTTTTCCCACTAGCATCTCTATTTAAATTGTCAGCGGCTGGGGTTTGAATTAAAACGAGAGGAAAAAAAAAAAAGACACTACCTGTCCAGCAAATATGACAATGAAGAGAAGTCAAACAGGATGAAAGGCGACAGGGAATGTAATTAGACGGGGAGCCCGAACATTGAGCTTTTCCACATTATTTTACTTGCGTGCGTTGGGCTTATTTGGCAATATGAAATGACTTCTGGGGGTCTCAGTCCAATGTGCGCCTGCTGCTGAAGTTTACAGGCAAACAAGTCACTCAGACACGTGTAATTGGCACCTAATTTCAGCCTGTCACGCCTCCAGTGTTTGAAGATGAAGTGTCGCTTTTGTTCCCTGGAAAGATGCCTGGGAGGCTGGAGGGGGGCGAGGTGTGTGTGTGTGTGTTTGTGGGAGAAATTTTGTATAGCACAGAGAGGAACATCGTAAACAGCAATGAAGGCCCCAAATAAGACGGACAAGAGGTCATTCTTTATTTCACAATAACAACTTCAACAGGGGAAAAAAAGCTGTTTTTTCCACTAAATTTGGACGACCGGCTCTGTTATTAATCAGCTTCTTCATTTCAGTGTAAATTTGAAACCTTACATGTTGTACCTCGTTGTAAAGGCGACTAATCTTTGCGACGGTATAAAATACAACACCTATTGGTTTTAATTAAGCGGAAAAATGATTGATGGAAATAATGTTTACAAACTTTTTTTGAGGGATTTAGGCACATTTTTAGGGGGGCGTCAAGTTTAACTTTGTTGCTCATTCCATGAATGCACGATCCTTAGAAAATGTACCTCGTTGTAAAGGTGACAAATCAGGCTTTTCAACGGTATAAAATACAACTTCAATTGGTATTATTAAAGGGGAGAAATGATTGACTGAAATAACATTTCCGAACTTTTTTGGAGGAGTTTATATCAAAGCCAGCCAAAGATGAGCTGAGCCAAGTGTCCAATAAACATTTATTTAGATCTGATTGTGGCGTTTTGTCGGGCTGGAGGAGCTCTGTAATGGGAGGCGAGCGCCTGATGATTCGCCGCTCTAAAAACCTTCGCAAGTGCCTTGAATGTGTTTTCTGAATTTGAAGTGAACCACTTTAGAACCTCTTTCAAAGATGTTTTTTTTTGAGGTGAAGAGGGAGGCACAATGGCTGAGAGGGAAAAAAGCAAACACTCAAACCATGGAGGAATCGGCATTTTTCAGGCTGATAAAAAGCGGATTAAATGGTTGCACAGACTTGGACAGGCGTGAAAACCTTTCACAGGCGTTTAGGCCCCGCCCCCCCGGCGGAGGAGATGGCATCAGCACCTGGGAGCCGCGCTGATGATAATTGATGCCCTGGTGGTTCCCTCATCTGTTTCCCCATCTGTTCTTCCTCAAAAATAGATGCGCCTCCCCCTGCCCCTCTAATAACCTCCGCACAGGTTCTCTCGCCGGCGCCGTCCCCTCGCCCCCACCCCCACCCCACCCGCCCCCTGTTTCCTCACCTGCTGCCATGGTTGTGAATTCCAGGCGCCTCTCCGCCCGCCTCTGCCTCCCTCTGATAACCCGCCGCCGTTCTTTTTTGTTTGGTTTTGTTTTGATGCCTCAGATTTTGCGCGAGCTCGTATTTACAGGAGAAAAAAAGAGAGAAAAAAGAGCGGCAGCAGAATCCCTGTGATTTCCCTTCAAGATACACAAACAGGCGCGCTCGTATCCCCGCGCGCTTTTACATTATGCGGTGTCTGCGTGCATTTCGCTGCTTTATTCAGACGGATTCACTCGTATCCCCCCCCCCTCCCTCCTCCCTCCCTCTGCTACAATGGAAGAAGCCCCCCTATTTATCATAATGTGATTATTGGCCGTGACGCGCGGCGTGATAAGTGAGATGGATGGTTCCTGGCGATGTTGTGGCGAGTCTCCCTCAATGACCTTGCGCACGGCGAGCCGGAGACAATGCTGCCATGATTCATTGCCCCCCCCTCATCCACCCACCACCCGCCTCCACCTCCCCACTGGCTTTCTGTACACTTGCAGCAGAAATGTACGGCTGATGCACATCACTGTTAAAGCTGAGCATAATTGTATCACGGCGCACGGTGCACTTGACAGCTGCTTCCCATTGGCCGGCGCGGCGCGGGTTTGACACGGCGCCGCCTCTCGCCCCCGAGAAGTGATGGAATCTGATTCGCTTCGCTCGGCTTTAATGCGAGGATATGAAATAGTTGCGCGGCGTTGATGTGGTGTTGCATCAGCTAAATGCTCTCAATCACATCGTGCACTGTATGTACGTATCCATCCACTCCCGACACCACGGCTGTCCGACCCACTTCACAGGCTCACACACACACACACACACACACACACACACACACACACACACACACACACACACTCTGGATTAATGGCAGGAAATGGGAAATGTGCCATAATTAGAGGCCCCCACTTCACTCTCTGCCACTCACACGCTCTTGCGCCTGCGAGTTTTCTATCTATTTGGTTTTTTTGAAAAGCCTCGGCGCAGTTGCGATCTCAGGTTATTAATGATTAGCAGCGAGGTGTGCGCTCCCTGCCGAGTGTGTGTGCGCTGGTGATAAGATTGTCATGGCGGGGAAGGCTGTAATGGAATACATGCTTCACGAGGCAACACTTTGATGAATGTTGAATTTGCCGTTGCTATGTGACCCGGCGAGTTTATCTCAGGAGGCAAAAAAGACAAACCGGCGGAATTCATAAAAGCAGACACCTCTGCCTTCTGTAATTAGTGTAATATTTATCGGGTCCGCGTTTGATATTAGTGCTTTGTTAACGTGATAAAGCTCTGTTTGCTTTTCGCTGTGCAGGTGTGCGGCTGTAATATTAAACCCACTGGCATGTAAATCTCAGGTTGACGGCGGCGGGAGAATAGATATTTTTTTAGCCAAAGTAAATCACATCTTGACTCCGGCTCACTGTGGCGTCTCGCTGTTTATATCTGAGTCGAAATGAGAAAGCGGGCGACGCATCCACACTGAGTGCTTGGCGGAGCTCGGGGGCCGGCAGACCTCCAAAACCACAGAAGACAGTGATTTATGCCGCCTTTACGTTCGCATCATATCAGCCGCCGCGCCGGCGAATGCATTTAGAAATAGTGTCGGATCGGAGCGTGGCGGATCGGCGCGTGAACCTCAGGCGGCTCACGCGCCTGCGTCCCACTCTCCCGACTTCAAAAGCCTCTGCGTCGTAATGAATTGATATTCTACGTGGATACCTTTACTTTCTTTGGATCCTGAATTTTTTATGGGAGGCGGGAGACGGGCCAATATTAATGTGTGATCCCAGACATGTCTGAGCTGCTGCGTGAAACAGCCAGCCGGGACGACTGTGGACAGCCTCACATTTACAGATTTTAATATCCCTTAAAAGTGGCCAGAGGCAACCGCAGCCTCCAATTCCTCTCAAAGAGACGTGGCACAAACGTTGGCGTATCTCCTCGTATGCATGCGCGCTATACTTGTGCATCCTCTAAGTGATCTGGGTCATCAATGTTAAGCTGCGATTCCAAAATTGAAATCCTTCCTGCGTGTGTTCTGCTCCGATTGAGGCGCAGATTTAAGGGTTCTTATTATAGGCGCTGAGGAATCTGCAGCTTTTGGGGGCATAATTCTGATCCCATTATCTGATGGTTCCAAATTTAAGATCCCTTAATCTAAACTTAAAGACCCACTGAGCTGGAAATAGTGATGGAACATGTCCACATCGTGTCGTTACAAGTCATCAGTTGACGCCGTGGGTGCATATTTCTTTTTCTTTCTTTTTTTTGATCTGTCACAAATCAAAACAGGCTGATTTGAATTGCTCTGCGTCTTCAAGTAGAAAAGATTTGACTACTGTGTCAGCGCTCGCATCATGTTTTAGGTGAACTTCTTTTGCATGCAAATCTGCATCATGATTCATGTCAAACGCCAACAATGTTCTTTTTCTATTCTTTATAGTTCTGTGATGTTGTTGAACCAAGTTAGCTGCCGAGCTACCTGATGGCAAAGATGTTAACCAACAATGCTAGTTGTGTTTTGCTGTGAAACTAGCAGTTTAGACATGCTAGCAGAGTTTAGCATCAATGCGTGGTGGATTTCATCGCCACGGGATAAAGAGTAAAAGCTCTGATTGTGTTAAGTGGAAGTGAGAGGAATTTCAAGCATAGCTAAACTTCTGGTTGACCGATTCCCAAGAACTTTGCTGGCAAAGATGTTGGCAGACGGAGTTCACGAGTGACGCTGGTGGACTTTTGCCATGATGCTAAAAGTTAGACACGCTAGCAGTGTTTAACAGTAATGCTTGTAGAGTTTATTACAGTTTTCCAGCAGAGTTTTGTGGAATCGCCAGCACCATTTAATGAAAGCACTAGTTTGGGGAATGTTATGGCCAGGGGCTAATTAGCTCCAGGAGGAAAACCTCTGATTGTGTTGTGAGGGACTGAGAGGAATTTCTCGCGGCTTAATAAAAGAGCAGAGCGAATCTCACATCACCAGCTCGGAAAGATGGACGGCTATTAATTGAGACTCTATTGACATTTAGATTTTCTGTTTAATTTTCACCTGTGAGTGGGCTGAGGTGAGGCTGCACAAAGGTAAAAGGTTTTATGAGGGGACCGGCGGCCCACCAGTGGAAGATAATAAATCAAAAAGGGGCTCCTGCATTGGTATGAGCAGCTACAAGAAAAATGTTGGAGGAGAGGGGGAGGGTGACAATCCAAGTTGTCAGGCTGTATTCACAATATTGGATGAGTCATCTCTGGAAAGGGGGGAGATGCTATTGTACTATGGAGCTGAGTATGATTCAGTCTGATGTGGATGAATAACCCCCGCGCTGTTATGCAGATGAAATGGCAGCTACAGGAAGAGCAGTGACACACACTCACACACTCGTCTGTCAAAAGCAGATGCGTCCTCATTTCCCGGAGAGTCTCCAGCTCTCTCTCGCCGCCGGACTCGGGGGTTCCGGGCTTCTCAAGGACGCCAGAAGACCAATCGGAGAGGCGAGAAGGCGTCTCGGCAAGGTTAGGGAGCTTTACCGAGAAAGGTTAAAACGCAGGTCAGGCGTCGCTTGCTTTCCTCCAGATGACGAAATGACACACTAATAGCCGCACTTACGAAAGGGACTAACCACTGAAAATACATCAAAGTGTTTAACTTCAAATTGTCTCCCTGCAAACGCTTTGATTATACCTTCGACGTCCACCACCGCTGCAATCCAGCCCCCAAAACAGCAAAAAATAGGAGGCTTCTACAGACAGCGCCGTGTTGCCTCGTGTGGCTCGTTGCCATCTGGTCCTTGCCAATCAGCAAACTGGCGGCCATGCGTCGTAATCAGCTAAAATGGACCATTTGATCAAAATCTGGGATTATTAAAAGTCTGATGTTGGCCTGGCTGGTGAGATATCGGAGGTTTGAAAGTTCCGAATGCAAGAGAAACGTCTTATTTATCATGATTCGTCTGCACATCTTTAATCATTAATTTCAACTGCAGTTTGGCGACTATGCTAGGTGTGTCACCATACAACTTTTTCACTTCCAATACAATACCGATATTGCAGCCTTGAGTATTGGCGGATACTTGTATCGATGCAACACAATATCAGTACGAATCATACCTAGTTTTATGACTTATTTTGTAGTATGGAATGTTAGAAAAGGCTTGATCAAGTGATATTACTCAAACAGAGAACAATAGTCAGCAACAGTAGCTATGAGGAAAACTGACCCATTGATTATTAACCGATCATTTACATACATTTGAACCTTAAACATAGGAATATTCTACATAGAAGTGTCGGAGTGGAGTCTGGAATGGACTGCTTGTATCGGGGGTTTTAGTTGCAGGCCGACATAATCCAGTACTTGTTGTTGTTGTTGCTGCTGATATCGGACCGAAATCCGATATCAATATCGGATCCGGACACCCCTGGACTTACATGTCATAGCAAGTAAGGGACCGTCTGCTAATGCTAAATGTACGTTTTATTCGCCTGTAATCACATTTTTGTGGATTTCCATTCATGCTTTTGGCGCACATTCAGGAGCAGTGATGAAGTCACGATTTAATTTCATAACAGCAAATGCGTTTCCCATCGACACCAGCAGAATCTATATAAACACAATGTTGTGCAGACGGGAGGTGGATTTGATTGTCTCTACATCGCCTTGAAAGCGCTGACATTTCTGTTGAGACAAGCTTGTAATTTGACAGCGGGGCACTCCGGCACTCCGGCACGCCTTCTCGCTTCCCTCCCAGCACCTTAAACAAACAATAATCTCAGCGAATCATTCAGACGAGCTCTTTAAATAGGACCCGAAATGTCAGTGCTCTGAATAAATGAAAATACTCAATTTACAGCATGGGGAGGGAACAAAAAAAAGAAAAGATGAGGATGCATGTGGAGATTACAATAAACACGAAATGTCACGGGTAAATAATGAGCAATCTCTTCATGAAGGGAGATTTAGACTAAAGGACGAAGGAACGCGAACTGTTTAGAGAGGATGCGCAGTGTCACCGCTGGCTGCTTCGCCAGTTTGCCACCTTCCTGGGAATCGTACCGACAACCTTGCACACCTTAGAAGCTCATTCACATATGACTGTAGCACGTTAAAGCTGCTAAAACGACGGATCATCATCGTCATATTTTGGATAACGAGCGCATTTGGTTAGGTTGCTGCTTAGCAACAGTTGCTAGACGACCGGCAACAAGCAGTGTTTTTCCATAGCTAGGCTGGAAACTAACAAACCGCTTCGCCATGTTGTTGCTGAAGTTTATCTATTTTTTTTTTTTCAAAGCAATGATTACAGCTGTCAGCGGCGGTGCGATGGAAACATTCGGGTGATGCTTCAGCTCGGAGCCGCGTTTCCCACCGCAGAGGAGCGAAGTTAAACCGCCTGGGCTGAAAGTGCATCGCTGCACATCTCTGCTCACGCTGCAGTCTGGCAGCGCGGGGACACGCGCTCGCTCCCCCTCCCCCGATTTTCAGATGAGAGGATCAGTCCCGGCGTGGCACTGAGGCTCCTCTCTGATACACTCATCAAACCAAGAATGAAAAAAACGCCCCAAAATCTGCTCTTAAAGAGGCAGAATGTGACGGAGCGACCAGCCTCATGTGATCAAATAGCCGCCTCTAAATCTCCACCAGTGTCGTGATGGCGCACAGACCGGTGCTGTACTCTCTGTTCCTTACCTTCATGCCATAAGTAGTCATTTTGCTTTCGGAAGATAAATGCCTTTCACTTTCTGATGGGCGGGCGAGTAGGGGGGGGGGGGGCAGTGGTGGGTGGAAAGAAAGATGGAGGGAAAGCAGTAGTGTGGGAGTATTCTTCAGAGATACGTTTATCATTTTTATAATTGCAGGCTCTTTTTATAGATTCTGAAGAGTATCACAGGAGGAACCGGGGCTGCGAGGAGTCGCTTTGAAGACGCGCTGGAGATCATCTCCGAGCGTGACTGAGATTAAACAAATGTTGCCACCAGCGGCGGCGACTTCAGCATCGCTCGGCCGCATACGGACTTCAGGAGCAGCCGAGGCTTTATAAATAGCAGAAGGAGCTCGCGTGGCGCTGAGACGAGGCGCCGCAAGCTCCCGTGACCAAAAAACACAAAGACAGACAGAAATCCTGCCGGTGAAAATGGCAGCGACGGTTTCCTCTGAGGATTTATTAACTCGACTGCTAGGGAGGACTTTGATTGGTGCACACCAATGGATCTACCATGGGTTTTTTCTTTTATGAAAGCAGGATTAGTTAAAACAGTCTGAGTTATTGTTCTATTTATATGAACGTTAAAGGTGGATCCGAGTCGTGACGGTCTGATGAATGGAGAAGAATCCATATTTTCCTCCCAGTCTGTCATGTTTCTATTCTAAAAATCCAATCTGTTATGTGGTTTCCAAAAAAGAAAAGCCAAACAAACAACTCATCAATCACTTTAATAAGCTTATCTTCACTTTAAGGCGTTTGGATGCTGAAACGGGGCGTCAGCTACACATGGAAATCTCACACAAACTCATCTTTCATCTCTTCCACGAAACTATATCAAATTGCAGCTGCATCTTCAGACGATCTCCAGACTGTGAGACAACACATATATACACACATATACACACATACACACACACACACGCTGTTTGTAGTTCCAATATCTCCTTGAGTAGCTATTCCACAAGCACAACTTTTTCACTTCCAATACAATACCGATATTGCAGCCTTGACTACTGGCCAATACTGATATTGATCTGATACAATATCAGCAGGAATCATACATACTTTTATGACTTATTTTGAAGTATGTAATGTTGGAAACAGCTTGATCAAGTGATGTTTCTCAAACAGAGAACAATAGTCAGCAACAGCAGCTATGAGAAAAACTGACCCATTTATTATTAACCAATGACTCACATACATTTGAACCTTAAACATAAGAATATTCTACATAGAAGTGCTGAGCGGAGTCTGGAATGGACTGCTTTCTCTCTTCTCTTCACAATTTTTTTTTGTTGGTGCTGATACGGACCGATATCCGATATATGATATCAATATGCGGTCGTTCCCCCCCCCCGAAGCTCTCACATAAACGCTCCTCTCGCTCTCATTGGCCACCGTAGGGGGCGGGGAAATAATGGAGCCCCATATGTAGCTACGAAATGATGGTGCTGGTACCGAACATCAGACATACCGAGCCAGGAATCAGATCAGGCTAGCAGGGTCAAATGGGGGGCTTTTCTCCTCTGGTGTGGACGGGGGCTACAATCCACCACAGGCGTTATTTGCACACTGAGAATCAAAGCGGTTACTTTCTCACCACGTGCGAAGGATCCATTGAATTTTTTTATTTTTTGAAATTTCTTTCAAAGAGGGCCGCATCCATCATAGCAGCTGTGGCGCAGTGATCTTAAAAATCCCAGAGAAAAAAGACCATTAGTCCGTCTGTCAACAGCATT
>CAESWR010000073.1:1053536-1064125 GCA_903171835.1 Mullus surmuletus | reverse complement strand
AAAAAATATGGCTGGAGGTCATTTTTAACAGTGATTTAGATTTTCTTTTTCTTTTTTTTTCAAATCCAGTTAGAAATATTACAGCACTCCGAGGTCAAACGCCTGATGAAGTCAAAGCGAGTTTTTACTGAAGCAAATTCTGTCACTACTTTGACTATTTTTGTGCCACATCAAGTGAGCTTTCACTGACTGTGTTTCCAGTCAGTCAATTTTCGGGGTTAAGGTAAGGTAAGGTTTTTAAAAACTCAAATGTGTTATTGGTGTTTACGTGGCTCTGCGCGACCGAGTTATGAGTAATATTCCAGTTAGAAAAGGCTTATTTGACTGTATGGAAACGTAGCCTTTCTTGTCCTCTAAATTTACAGCGAGCGCTCATATTTGCCAGCATAAAAATATGAATCAGACTGCACGCGTTGGTGATAAATGCTGTAAGTGGACCAACGCTGCTGCATTTTTAGTGCCCCCCCCCCCCCTGGGGCGATGGTCCCAGACATCTTTATAAGGGGGTCTAAAACCTAAAAGCACCTTTTCTCTTCGCTCGGGCGCGTGCAGCTCGGCGAGCTCCTTCATTGCAGAGTCAATGAATCATAATGCAGCTCCCCGCTTTTACGCTACTTCCCGCTCTCCCACTCAAGTGGCAGCAGCACATTTTGCCTCTACCATGTGTGTGTGTGTGTGTGTGTGTGTGTGTGTGTGTGTGTGTGTGTGTGTGTGTGTGTGTGTGTGTGATGTCACATAGCGAACTCACCCCGGGCGTCATTCCAGGAAGAAGAATCAAGCCACTCACGGGTCGCTTTGGAGCAGGAAAAAATCACACAGTTCAGTGTGCTGTGTGAATGCAGGGCTTTTTGTGGGGGCTTCGTCCCAGAGCACTTAAGACCCGACTGTACCGAAAAGCAGCCCTGAGGGGTGTGTGTGTGTGGGTGTGTGTGTGTGAGTGGGTGTAAGAGGGTCTGCTCCAATGGGATGATTTCTATTAGTGAGAGTGGGTTGTAAAGTCTGGTTTTTGTGAGGAATACTCGGCTCGGCCTGGGAATATTTCAAGCTGTGCCAGTTTAGGAAAGTGTGTTAAGGGTCGCTTTGCTAAAAGCAGAGCAATGAGATGCAGGTTTGAATTTTGGGTTTTTTTGCCCTCTGGTTTGTTTTGCAGGCTGGATTTATTGTCTTACATCGGCACTGATTTACAGTGTTGGGCAAGATACTTTATAACAACAATTGGTGAGTTTCTAGCTACTTCTCCCACAAAAGAACTAAAATAGTTACTTAGTTACAGACTGTAAAAGTAACTGATTACTGGGGAAAGTAACTTTCAAGTAATTTTTTAATAAAATAATTTAGTAATTAATTAGTTACTGACAGTCGTTGGCACATTTTGGTTGATTTTGTAACAGGAAGTAAACACATAAAATAAAACACAGAGTCCGTGGGTGGAGTTTTCGCTTCTTTTTTTTTTAAAGAGCTGCATGTGCAACTAAATGTAAAAATGAAAAGTCGGCAGCATTTGCGCGCTGTGATATCTGCTTTCAAAGGTTTGCTGCACGTTGGAGGCGAAACACACATACACACACTCCACATATTCAAATCCAACGACCCGGGGACTAAAAAAAAGGTCGACATCATTATTAGAAGCGAGTGATATGAAATCAATGGTGAGACGGCGTCTCTGTGGAAGCTCCCCAACTCATGTTTGATGTATTTTGCTATAAAAAAATACTTTCAAACCTGAGGTGCCGTCTGTCTTGAATATTTTAACATCCTCTGTGTGTGTGTGTGTGTGTGTGTGTGAGTGTGTGAGAGGTGATATATTCAAATGTCTCTCTGTGTCTTTTTTCTCGCCCAGAACCCCGGCGATGATCGGCTGCTCCTTCGTGGTGGACCGCGAGTACTTTGGCGAGATCGGGCTGCTGGATCCGGGCATGGAGGTCTACGGGGGCGAGAACATCGAGCTGGGCATGCGGGTGAGGATCAGAGATATAAGGCGGGGGCTCGGGGGGGGGGTTAACCCTCAAGATTTCCTCCCAAAAAAACGTTCTCAATCGACCCTCAAGCGAAAAACGTCCCCTCCCTCAAAAACTGCAGTAAAAATAACTATTAATGTATTAGTATTTTTTCCACTTTAAATGAGTCAGTCTTTTTAATCAACTTCAGCCTGAAATACATATATCAAATATTAATTATTTTGGGGGATTTTAACTCTAAATGTTTATTTACGTAACTCCACCATTTTTTAATTACAATTTTTTTTTTTAATTAAAAAGTTTTCCATGAAATGCAATTCAAGGAGGATTTCATTATTATTATTATTATTATTATTATTATTATTATTATTATTAGAGCCTCAGATGGTCAATGATTAGCAGCAACATTGAATTTGAGCCATTCTTATTTTTCTGCAGTTATAGCAAACTCTCTTATTAGTTCCTGGGGACGAAAAGCGTCTCCTTCCAAAAGACTGCAGTAAAAATATCATATATTAATATTTTTTCCAACTTTGAATTAATCAGCTTCAGCCTACATATCATATACATATCAAATACCAAATACCTTTTAGAGATTTTGACCCTCTAAATGGTCAAAAAACGTCCCCAGAAACTCTTAAGGGTTAAATTCAGCGATAAATTCACCCCCCCCTCCCCGTCCCCCAACACCTCCCCCTTTTTAAACTGAATTAAAAGTCCCCGTGTTCGGCTGAGGAGGAAATTGCTTTGAGAATTGCTGCAAGGAAAAGTTCTCTCTTTTCTTCTTCTTTTTTTTTTTTTTTTTAATGAGGTGTTCCGTCAGAGGTGTAGGTTTGCTGCAATGAAGAAGACCACATTTATACACATAACGTAATGATTACAAGTCCAATATTTGAGGGGGGGCCGGGGTGTTTAGACGAATAGTCCTGGGCCGGAATGATTTTGTTAAATCTACATCCCGACTTTGGCGGCGGCTTATGATGAAGTTTCCTTGTGTGTGGCGGCCCGGGGGGACTCGGCTTAAGATACAAAACCCAGGGGCGTCAACACAAGCCGTGATTAAACTTTGCAAAGCCAGAATTTCTTCGATGGGAGTGCAGGGAGGGGAGGAGAGAGGGGGGAGAAAAATCCCCTTAATGCAAATCTTCAGCAAACCCAAAGGCTCTAAAGCCTGTATACGGAAAATGTAAATCTCTTTTGCTGCTGCTTTGAGTTGAATTTAACGGTTGATGTGAGCGAGCGGCTCGGCGAAGAATTGGTTAGCGTTTAAATTCAGAAAATGTTTCTCTGCAGCCGAGTGGAACCGTTGTGAATCTAAACGCACTCCGTGGCTTATTGGAATGAGGAATGCTCCGAAGATCCCGGCTCCCGCCCTCGCTTAACGCCTGCCGCTCGTATCCATTTCACAATCTGGAGACGCGGCTTCAATGACACCTCTGAAGTGTCGGCCGCCTTCTTTTTTTTTTTCTCTTTTGGAAAACGCACTTGAATGGATCTCGGGTTTTCCCGTCGAATTGCCACAGTGCTTTAGTGAAGCGTTGTAGAGGAGCTGATGGCCGTTTGGGTGCAGCTCATTATTCCACATAGAGCGGATACCCTCCCCACACACACACACACACACACACACACACACACAGCGAAAACAGGGTGCTTTTTTACACCCTTGGCAATAATGATGCAATTAACTGGGCTCTTTATCAGGTGGCTGCGTCGCCATTATCATAAAATGATAGCTCAGCGCTGCCTGTTTTGCGCCGATGACGCCCAGCAAGGTTACACAGAATTTCCTCTTTTCTTATTCCTCCTCTGAGTAGGGATGCGTATCGTTAGGGTTTTATCGCCAAACCAGTTCTTTTGAAATAGTGCCGGTGCTTAAAGAATGGAAAACATACTTTGTTTGTTATTTTTAATGCATTTTGTGACGTGCTGAACAGAATATTAATTCTTATTCAACTTATCTACCTATAAACGCCTATTTAGAGAAGATTGACAAAGCCATGCAGATATAAGCGTATGAACTGTCTGCACAGCGTGGAGGTGCATCATAGCTGTACAACATTTTTCACCTGAATGATGGCGCCTCCACTGAAAAATGGATGGAGGTCTTTCACCATCAATGTTGTCGCTGCCCTGCGAATTTGCGCCATTTGTCAGCTGAGCTTTCTGGGCTGCTTTGCGAGGGGAGAGCGCCGGTAGTTTCTGTCGCCGTATCGATTTAAAAATGTTGACACCAGTACTGATACCAGTACCCTTAAAACAAAACCAATTGAGTACTTCGTTTGATACTTTTTATTACTTCATTCAATATTAACCATGCGAATGGAAAGTATCAGTCGTGCAAAAGTCACCAATCCTCTCCATTCCAAAGATTTATTCACAAATACATTTTGAAAATGCTCAAATGATGCTTGCGGCGATTGGCTGCCAGTAAAACCGGTCTTTTTTTTTCTCCAAGATATGGTTACAAAAACAACCCATTGCAGGCATCGTTTAATAGGCGCCTGGTTTTCTCACCTCAAATATTTACCACCTCCTTATTTTTCCTTTATTTTTTTTAACTCAAGTGTTGCAGAGGATATGCGAACACAATGCAATTACCCTTCCTGCCTCTCGGCCTGTCCGGCGTCCAAAACGAAAACGCCACTCCAAGGGGTCTGCAGTCATCAACCTGCTTCCACCGCTCACGCCGCCGAGCAGCTAATGGAATGGAGATGGGCTGCTGGCGAGCGGACAGCAATTACTCCTCCACGGCGGCGGCGGCGGCGGCGGTGGCGGGCAGCTCATTGTGGCGCCCCGCCGAGGGGTTGCCAGTCGGGATCGGCTTGATTGACAAGAACAAGTTTAGCAATTAGCCGGGGCGGCTCGCGCTAGCCCAGCCTGCCCGGGACCCTTTGGCCACCGGGGGCTGATGAAAGACGGGGCTGGCGCACAAAGGTTGGGCCGTATTTATAATTTACTCCCCAGCTGCTGCCGCTTCTGCGGCGGCGGTGTGATTTAAAAAAAAGAAAGAAAAGAAAACGGTAGCATCTCTGTGCGCCGTGTGTGTGATATCGCTCCCCCGAGAACGCAGCAAAACTAAAGGAAGGCAAAGTAAATCAAAGATGTCTGGCTTATTCTGTTTGTTCGGGTGTGAAATAATTTACAGGGTAGAAGCTGGAAATTCAATTAAAGAGAGAGAGAAAACTGCACACACACACGCGCGCACACACACTCATAAACACACACACACAAGATAGTGTAGTGGAAGTGTAAAAGATGCTCTCTGCAGGGGTGCTGCTCCAGATTTTAGGCTCCGTGAAAACACATTTAATATTGTGTTCTAATGTGGAATAAGGGTCTTTGGCAGCAAATGGACCCTCAATTGTCCAAACTTGCCCCCCTTTACGGCGCGGCGGGGGTCCCGGTGTAGGTGCAAAATGTGTCTGGGCTGCAAAGTGTGTCCTGCGACTGGCTGCCTTATTTTTACATAAACTTTGTCAAAGTTAAAAAGAAATGACAACATAATAATAATCTTTTTGAAAAAAATAAACTGTATTTAAGGTTTGATACATTGATAAGTAAACAAGGTGATTTTAAGTTTTGAGTTGCTGCAGATTTTGATTAAAGCGAAGGGGCTTGTTTGGAAAATGAACGTTCAATAAAAAGGCGGTCATTAAAATTTGATTGCGTGTGTGTGTGCTGTGCTGTGTGTGTGTGTGTGTGTGTAGGTGCATGATGCATCATTCAATTTAATGACAGTCGGGTGGAAAGAGTGACTAGAATAGACATGCCGCCGTTTTGCCTAACAATGTATTCAACTTTAAATACAGTTTCTCTGGATTGATGTACTATGTTGACGTATATTTGCAGATTTTGCAGCCCAGACAGATTTGCAGCACTCCGAGTATCGGTGCTGAAATATCCGATCAGGATCCATCTTCAAACAATGAAACGCCAAATAAAACAGCTAAGATTGGAAGGAGTGAGGGTCTCTGCCAGAAGTGTCGGTGTGACTTTATCTTATCTGGGCGTCTTTGCTGACGCAGCGGCTCAGCAGACCAGGACGTCGCCTCTCGCGTCCGCCCTGCAGCCGCCGCCGCCTCTGCTCGCCTCCGTCTCTCTCTGCGTTCGCCGTCCAGCTGGTGGTCGGATTAACCGATCAATATCGCCTTCACATCAGATAAGCGTGAATCTCAAAACCTGGGAGCGTAACAAACGCGAGCGGCGCTGGGCTCGGATGGGGGGCTTGTGTGAGTTAGCTTGGCTAGCATGCAGCAGATTTCAATCCATCCTGCGCATCTATACGTTAGTACTCCAAGAGAAGTGATCTTAATTGTAAGACAAACTTCAATTTCTCATCTCAAATTCCCCAAATTGTTCAAATATTCCTTTAAAATGAGGTCAAGAGGCAATATGGAAAAAGCTTTCTTGGGTGTGAATCGTCATTAGCTTGTTTAGCATAAAGTTACAGGCTGAGTTCCAGATCACATACTTTTACTTCTTACTAATACTACATCTGCACTCAGAAAATACCTACTACTGCATGCATCTCAGTGCGTCTTGAACGCCTCTTTATTTGTCGTATGCTAGCTTGCGTATTGCAAAATCCAGCCGTATGTAGTCGGTCATCTGTGTACATGTACTTTACTGCATTCTACATACTGCACATTGGGACGAGGGTTGCATTTGCAAAAACTGGAAACTTTCCTTGGGATTTTTTTGGAAATTAACGTAACTTTTCGGGAATTTATAGTAACTGCATTGACCGAAGGCAGCCACATTTCTACCCAGCAACGCCTCCAGTTCGCACATGCTGTGCATTTGAACTCGTATTCAAATAATCCGGCTGTAAATTTTACAGTCTGAGGACCAAGGGAGACTCGCTCAGGCCTGGAAATCTTATCGGGGCAGTGGACGGTCGGCTTCAGCTCTATAAAATGTCAATCTGCTGCCAGATGCAAGTCAGCAAAGTTTAGCATAAACGGCTAGCCTCCAAAAATGACTTCGTAAAAAAAAAGGAACACAGCACCTCTCATTAGCTTGGGTAATAAAGCATGAGTGATATTACTGAAACAAGTGATTTACTTACTCCGGAGAGGTGTGAATGGTGACCAAAGTCCCAGTTTAGCCTCATTTTCACTTCTGAATGTTTTGCCAGACAAATGATGATACCCGCTCTTGCCTGATGATAAGCGCTGTTCTGCCAGGATAAAAGCAGCTAATTTGAGCGTATATGGGTTTAGCTACAATATGGCCGTGTGCTCAGTTTGTCATCAGGAACCCATCCAAGCTGCTCTGTGAAATCTGTCTCATTTTCATAGCGCTCCAATAAATCTGTCACTTCCAAATCCAAGAAACAGAAGTGTGATCTCCCGGGGTGGCCTCTTTCTCTCCCTGACATTTATTAAACTCACCAGGAACCCCTTTCAAAGTAATGAAGCAAAGAATTATTATATTTTTTTTTCTTCTTTGAAGTCCCATCGTCATAACCACCTGGGCCTGGCCTGAAGGCATCTGGCCATTATCTATCCAGAGTGCGGAGAATGGAGCTAATTAAAGTCGCGGTACCAGCAGCTCAACAGGAGTGGGCCGTAATTACACTTGAGTTGGTCCCCTCTGCACGTCAGCCAGTGGTTTTTCTGTGGGATGACAGTTTACATTAGAAACAGTTCAGGGATTTTAGTATTTCTGAGGTTTTGAATCGTATTTCTCCATCGTTTGTATATGACGCGTGCCGCTGTGCGCGACTCGCGGCCTCATTTTGATTACACAGTCGCAATAGGAAAATGAGAAAGCTGCTGAGCAAATGTGCAGCCGAGACGAGCAGCGCAAAGGGAGGAGGCTTCCACCGATGCAGAAAACGGATCCACTCTCATATTTTTTTTCTCTGCGGCGGCAGATGCACCGCTCTCCCACGGTGCCTGTACAGCATCAGCTGTCAGCATCATCCGTTTACGCGCCTTAGCTTTACGGTCGCTCCGCGTCCATATGTGCACCCGACGTCTGCTGTCTGTACTTATGATATCGCACAGACGCCCCGAGGGGAATCTCCCGATCGGACTCGAGGTTTGTCAAAGGTCAAGGTCACCCTGGCCGCCTAAAACCACCTCAGGCCTGGATACCCTGACATTCATATCTAATGGGATAAACTGATGACATTTTTCCTGCCAAAAAGGTCAAATTTACTGTGACAGTATATTGTTTTGCAAAAGATTTTATTCATTTTTGCACTGTTGATGGAGACTTTGGTTGGAGTGAGCCTTCTGCTCATGCAATCTGCGCAGCTTCACTTTATTTCGGGAATGGAAGCACTGCAAGAGTGGAAGCAGATCAGTGTTGAGATACAGTGTCTGTAGATTTAAAATCCAGATTGGTTGTTGTAGGTGACCGTGGAAACTCAGCGGTCTTGCCCAGAAAAATTGAGTCTTTTATACAACGCAGTCAATACCGGTCGACCATATCACCAACAGCTGGAGCTCAACTTATTCTTCCGCTGTTCTCCACTCCCATCTCACAGGCCATCTATTTTTCCTCCAGATGGTAACTGAGCCCAATGAAGAAAAAAAAAAACACAAAAAAAACCAAGAAGCCTCAATATGAGTCAGTAAGCATTATTTCAGGCAGCACAATAACAGGTGCAGCTACAAAGCAGTCGGTGGGTGCAGTCAGGTGTTTGCCTTTGACTGTATTCGGAGAACATCTGCCCTCCTGATACATATATGAAAGCTGGACGCGGTTGATTAACTCGGCCAACCATCTGGATTTGTAGATGCCAATGGAATAAAGGCGAGCTCGCACCAGTCCACATGCGCTGATTGAGCACCGGCGCCAAGAAATCTCACCAAAATACAACGCAGAATTCCGCACAATCAGAGCTCGGATTTTCTCCCAAACTTTCCGTCATGTGATCGAGCGGGCGGTTGATTGAGGAGAGCTCGCCGTGGACTCCCACAAAGGCGGTCACCTTGAGAAGGGCGAGCGTAACGAGGCGGCAGCGAGCCCCGAGCCATCTGTGGACACCAGCCACTCTGGCAGCTTCAAAATCACACCTCCCCCACCCACCGCCCATCAACCGGCAAATGATAGCGGGCGCTGACCATATGCGGAGTCCTTTCCAACAAACTGAGTCATTCTAAAGAGGAGAACAAATCTCAGGCCACAGAGGAATTCTCCTATTAAGCTTAATCAAATGAGGGCGTCAAACGTTGGGAGTTATTGGATAAAGCGCCATAATGAGCAATGCTGAGGGAGAGTGTGTATAGCTCGCTTCATCATTTATTGACCTCTGCGTATACGACTCCTGTGGGGATTTCTTCTGTTGCCGTGTTGCAGCACTTCAGTCAGCCTTTTCAAGGCGGTCTCAAGACATTCACGATAAAAGCACCATTTAGCAGCTGCCTGTTAATATTATGTCAAGTGTGACTGAGGAGTCCTTCACTGTCGCTATGCGGAGCACGATTCAGCTGACCAGCTTATCTGAACCGTAGACTAAAAAAGCTTGCAGTTTTTCTCCAATTATTTCCACTTTGAGTTCCAATGCTGTGCTCGTACACTGGTTTACTTGTGTCTTTTTTCGCTGTATTGTAACCCTGATATGGTCTCGGGCTTCCAAATGAGGCGCCGATTGAGAATCAATATGTGGCTCTGGCGCTCAATATTCATATTTCGGTGGGACGCCACAAAAAAGAAAAAATCAATGTGTGAGAGACGCCGCCCGAATGATTATGTGAATATGTCTAATAGCTGGAGTCTGAGCCAATCGGAATAACAAAAGAGCACAAATCAATCCGTGACTGGCTGCTCCTACCACACTCTCGGTGGCAGCAGAGCCTCTCATGTCCTCGGGGCGGCCCCCCAGGCCCCCCCACAGGCTAGACCAACTATGTTGTGTCCTGGGTGTCCTGCTGGAGTCGCTTACCGGCTGAATTAGTCAGAAACCCCTCTAATGTGAGGTGGCCAGAAGCCCAAACCACCTTGGCCTCCCGTCAAAGGAAACTCATTTCTGCCATTTGTGCTGGGAACCTTGTTCTTTTGCTCAAAGGTCATGGCCATTGTTGAGGTTAGGGGACATAAACTGACCTGGAAAGCAAATGGGTTTCAGCAATTAAAGCTGCATTTTTGTTGGAGGAGGCCAGATCCCAAAATAGGTGACCCGTTGGGTACCGAAAACCATGGACCAGTTTTGGCCAGAGCTCAACTGTGCTTCATATCAGCCCATCTTGGACTTGATGACTGTCCACAGGGATGGTCTCTTCTCTACACAACACAATAGGGCCCCAGCGTGCGAGGGAGGCCATCTTCTCCTCATCAATACGGCCGGCGCGAAGGTAACAAAAGCATCGGGTATCGATCCAGCATTTGTCTTTTTCCGTAGCTGCATTATTTAGTGGCCCGATCAATCCGTTAGGGCTTAATGGACTCAGGTTTACTTACTCCATGGTTCATTACTGTATGTTCCAGCCTGCAACTGTCACGAGGATGTGAGAAAAGACGCCACTTATAAAAGAAAGAAGCACGTAGTAATGAAAGTGTTTTTTCTGTAGAATTACCGCAGCTGTTGAACATATGGCGCCGCATGCTTTTTGTTGTTGTGGAATTTACCGAAGGCTTTTGCAGTCAATCTGCAGACATTATAAAACACGGGCGGCATAT
>CAESWR010000073.1:963395-976840 GCA_903171835.1 Mullus surmuletus | reverse complement strand
GGTTCTTTAGTGAAAGGAAATAAACACAGCAGTACCAGATGGAACATAAAACACAACATGGACTTTAAAAATACTCGTGAAATTGCTGCTCATTTCATACATTAAAAGCTTATATATTTTGGCGTGTCCAAAGGATATCACAGCTTGCGAATGTCTTTCTTTCCCCTGCCAGCAAAATAGCTTTCATTCTTGCATTAAGAATTTCCTCCCATTCTTCCTTTCTAAAGGCTTCGAGTTCTGCAATATTCTTGTAGCTCTTTTAACATCCACCACAGATGTTTACTTAATATTTAAAAAATAACCACATTGCTTTCTGCATATATATTCTGTAAATATATTTGCAAACTTGTCAAGATGACCCAAAACTTTCCTATACATCCAAAGACAGAACATAAAGAAAATTGCAAAACTATAATTTAAAAGTTAGGACATACAGTATGTTTTTGTTTTGAGTGAAACTCGCCCCTCTGAAAATAGTTTGCCCATTTTTTTTAATAAATGCTGAATTAGTTTGATATTGAGAAACAGCAGTTGCGAGTAAATGATCTGAGAAATAATACATTTCAAGCATGTCTCACTGTCTCATCAGACTCATTGTTTGCATTGTCTGACAAAGTATTTGTCTTTGCAATTTTGGGTTGTCTTCATTTGGTGTCGCATTGACGGTTTGGGATCAATAGAACACAATTCAATTTACAAGTCTGTCACTTGGAAAAACAAAACTGGGTAAAAATAATTATTGGGTTGCTGTCACTGCTGGATTTGTCCAATTATAACTGCCTCTTTACCTGTCATAGTGACTTCTATTTCCTTTCTCCTTTCTGCCTCACAAAGATTTTTTTTTTTCCCCAAACCCACGGTCAGAACCTGGTGTGGAGTTTCATTCATTATTTCACGGGCAAAGCGTGGTACCAGCGGTGTCATGAGAGAGGCATATCAGTGCAATTCCCGCAAAGAGAAAATTACAGCAATACATTCAGGTGTCCCCTCAGCCATGCGTTCAGAGCGCCTCTTGGGGGGCTGAGGAGGAGGCAAAGTGGATGTGACAGGCTTAGATTAAATGCCAGAGACTGGGCGTTTCTCACACACACTACAGCCTCCTGGACGGCAGCCTAATTAGGCACTTCCATGCTCTGCCATCAGCTCTTCCAACAAAATGCTCCCTCCAAAAACACATTTGTTAATGTAAGAAACTGTAACACTGCAACACAAGAGAAGAGACAAATCTCTGCTTCTTAAAAGAGCCCAATCAGCCATTTGAAATCCATTAATAAGGGATTTCTTTGGTAATTTCTTTCTGCACTTTACAGGCTTTGAAAAGGCAGCACCGCTTTGGTATTATCTACTTTTTTTCATCTCCACCTGCCTCGTCGCTTCAGATTTTGAATAAGCAAACGATCAGGTGGCGTGTGACACCCGGCAAGATCAAATACGTTTTTTTTTCCTATCAGCTCCCATATATCTGCAAGAACTTGTCAGTCTGAATCTCTTAGAGAAGGTCAGGTTTTTTTTTTCTTTTTTTTCTCAGGCACAATGAATGCAGATACCATCTCCTTCAGTGATAGAGCGTTCTGGATATTATCACGTCAAGTGCAAGGCAAAATTCTCTCTGTTATATCAGCTCTCATATCTGTTCTTATGCCGCGGCGCGTGCATGCTGGACAGCAAATAAATCTGATTATGGAGTGCGTGGCGTAATGTTCAATAATAAAAAGTATTATTTGCCAAGATCAATGTGTGTCTCCATAGCGATAAAGTACAATGAATGAAAAGTGCTGGAAGCCTGCCGTAAATTTTGATGTGTTGTGATATTGAACGTATTGTGACAACATGCTGCTTGCCAGGGCTGTAAAACATCCTCCAGCAGGCTGTTGAACATCCGCCCGCTACATTCTTACACACCATGACTGCCATACATCAAGCCCGGGCCTCAGCGTGCAAAGGCTAAGTGTGTGAGGGATTACATGGCGAGGAGCAAAATAGGACACCACTACATATTCATCAGGGGAGAGTGGGGTTTCTGGGTAAATTAATGGTGCGCTGTCCACAAATATATGAGTGTTTGTGTGCACCAAGAGGGAGAGTCCGATCAATCACTCAATTAAAGCTCGGCGTGACAGTGACATGGATCTTTATGACTGATGGATGGGGGAAATCATCCCGGGTTTTGAGGCTTTGAGCTCCAAGCAGCCCGGCGACCATCATAACGGACAGACCTCTGATCACGTCCACAACGACTGACACGGAAAACTTTTTAGCGCGCCTCCCACTGCCCCGGACTACGCCAGCCGCGCTGCCCTCAAAGCTCCCACTGTTGGGAGGCTCAGGGTATTTAAGAATGTTATCTCTAATGCACAGATGTCTTAAAGGTCCCGGTGGAATAGGCCTGCAATTTTCCCTCCTAATTAAAAATTAATTAAATCAGCTGTGGCTCTAGCCAGGCATAAAGCTGTAGGCCGCAGCAACCGCCACTAGAAACGCAATCATTTATTTAACTCAATTACTGGAAGCCACAGCAGGCTCCTCTGCCACTGATGTCACCTGGAGAGCCGGGGAGGCCTTTGCCGAACGCGCTGACCAAACCGCCCGCGTCCCCTCTGATCTCACTTTTCCGGCTCGCTAGGGAGTCGGCCGAGAAAACTTGATGCAGCTTGCCATGCCGCGCACATTCTTTTTCCCTCTGCTGTGATTAATATATACATAGTCATAGAGATATCCTTTGTCACCTGTTTCCTTCTCTCCTCCCCAGGGGCTGATTTGGGGTGATTGATCAGAGATTCAGACACAGGATCAATAAGGCTTTCACCTCTCCCTTGGCAAGAGCAGGGGGCTCAGTGATGGCCCACAATGCTGTCCAATTATTCAGTAATGGAATACTGGAACCTACCCAAGACTATTAACACACTGGACACTGGGGATAACAAGTAGGCCTGCTAATTGTTGGGTTATACTGTAAACTGACAACAGTGCACTTGCCCTAATTCCCCCCTTTTTTTGTCTCTTTAGCGCTAAAATAGAAGTGCCACGAAAGCATTTTTCTCTTAGACCTGCGAGTGGCGAGCCAGTTATTGTACCCCATCCATTGTCATTATGCAGCAGTTGTGACCCTTGCACTCCTCCCGCGTTAACTTGTCTGCTATATTGACAGTCAAGGAATTTAAGCTTACAATGAGCTTACACTAATTGTCATTTGGTCTGGGATGCAAACGTGAGCTAAATGCCTAAAGTGCAAATTAATTCTGATTTAAACTATTCATTAATTAAAGTCAACATGTCTTGTCTAAAAGGTAAATTGGGTTTAAGCTCCATCTCTTTCCGAGACCTCCGTGGAAAACCAACACGGGTGTGAACTCCGCGACATGGTTTGACCTCCATCGCTAAAGGAAACACAGGAAGGCAAATTGAGAGGGTTTTTGATGGCCTTATTTAAACTGGGATATAGATCCCCCTCCTTATGCATAATCTTTTTCTCTACTTCTTGTTCCCGCTCTAATATTTACATCCCTCTTGGATCGCAGCTTTTCTGAATTTTTGCCAGTGCCAGGTGTGACTGTTCAGGAAATCAAACCCAACTCTCTCCAGATGAAGACGTGTACAACGGCGCTCCTGGCGATACCGACGATGGCGTGTTTTGATTGCACGACGGCGGCTGGCGTAGTTGTGTTCATCGGATCATCTGGGTGTTTCACTGCTCATTGGTTTGTTTGATTATTAATTAGCCTGAAGTGAAGTCGTCATTTTTTTAGACATACATTTGTATGTATGAATTAGTGCTGCTACATCGGGATTCAGTGAGATGTCAGTAATCGCAGCTCTAAGTGTGATGCTCAATGCCCTTTCTCATTACGTGCAAATGACATTATACTGTTCTGGTGATTAACACTGTTTACACATTCTTTGCTCTTGCTTCGCGGGGGGGGGGGCGCCGTGTCTGAGATAACCTCGGAGAACAATCATCCAAAGACCACCTTCTACTGCACTTGGTGTAGAGCTCAACTTATTCAACTTGTCTTTGAGGCACAACACAAACCTCCGACAGACACGGCGCTGTTTCATATTCCCAGCACTGTAATGCAATATGTTCGGGCTTTGTAGAAGAGAAAGTGGTGCTCCGCTGGGAGTCTCCGCATTTGGATCTTTCAGTACCCTGTGTTACAGAGCTCGTGATGGTGCACACCAGCTCACCAGACACGTACGGGCGTGTGATGTAGCTGCCTGCAGATATGCCTTTGGTTCCCAGCAAAGCAGTCTCTGGGGTTCAGGGACCGCTGGTGCTCTGGTGCAAGTGTTCTGCTACATATCATCATATCACCGGGGCAGACCTTTCAGACAGAATCGGCTGCTCTGCATCGCATTACTCATGATATCAACGGAGGTGTGTGTTTTTTGTCTCTTTTTTTATCTTTTCTGTGTAGCTCTTCAAAAGGCGAGCGTCGTGGTTGTGCGTATATATTCTGTTTGTACCTCCTCACGACGCAGCAAAATGACCTTTTCACCGCCTTGCTGAAGGGCTTTGAATCAGCGGTGCCGTTGTCATTATACGTTAGCTCGGGAAAATATTTCGGGTTGAGCGGCCTGTCAGAAAATGTGAGAATGGAGCCAACTCTGGCAGCCCTGGTTTTGAATACAGTTCCAAAAAGGTCCAAATTATGATTACAAATGGCTGTAAAAGGCATAGCTATTCAGAAATAATGATGACTGACAATTTAGGCAACATTCAGTCTTTTGGAGAGGGTTAGGGTCACTCAAATTTGACTTCTGGGTGACAATACTCCAAGGTCTGAAAAGATCCCCTGGGTGAGGGCTTTGTGGTGGAAACTAATGTGTGCCTGTGATGCAGTGCCGGTGTCATCACATTTCTTACTGTCATGCGGAATTTTATTTTATTTCAGCGAGAAATATTGCTCTCTTTACTTCACTACGTTTGCACAAGATCTCTCAGCATTACTTAGTGGATTAAACATTTTCAAACATTATGAATGATATGCTTATGAAATGTGATTCTGTATAATTGATTAAAACACTCAATTTGATGTAGTTCAAATGAACTTTCGTCAGCCGGCTACAGTGTTTAAATTACTGCTAGCTTTTTAATGAATAGTTAATAGCGGCACACTTCATCAAAAAAACTTGAAATTCTTCACTTTTTTGGGGGGGGGTTACACCTGTATTAACTGGAAATGTGGCCAGCGGGGGTCAGCAGAGACAAACGAAGAGAATGCTGACATATGCTCACCTTTAAAAGCTGTTTAAATGGGGGGGTGAAACAGAAACATAGTGCATCTAATGCTATAATAGAATTAAATGGTTTCATACATACCTTATTTTCCTCTTATTTATTGTTAATTGGAGATTTATGGCCTGACCCACTTCATTATTCCAGCATTAGCTCCTATTTTAGCTCCATTCCGTTTATCCTTTTGTCCCCTGTATAGCAGCTGAAGTAACTCTTAAGGTCACCTGCTTCCTTCGCTCCATCTGCTGTCTGGTTTTAGGCCGGTGTTGTGCAGCTGCTACCCGCATCTGGAAATTACGATGATGAGCTTGTTGACACTACATAATGCGCCTGTACCGTTGCTACTAAACAATGAGCTGACATAATTGAACATGCTGCGTAGAGCTGTAGCCTCGCCAGTGGGAGAGACTTCAGTTACATAAACACCAATGGACGGCTCCGGGTTAAATTTTGAAGCCGAAACCCAAATGGAAAAGTTATTGCATAAATATAGTGTTATTTTTACGAATGGGATGTATATCTCCTCTCCCAGCCAACCAGACATTTTGAGTTTCAATAAAAAGAAAGAAAATATCATAGGGATTACTAAACAATAATGTCTCTGTTCTAGTCGAGTGTCCCGATACTCCATCTCAGTGTGACCCTAAAGACCCTGTAACTGAAGCAGCAAAATGGAATTCAGTCATCATTCATTTCATAACCTACAGTTTTCCTGCTGTGACACAAAAAAATGTTTTTTCTGTGTAAAAAAAAAAAAAAGCCTGTGGGTATACCGTGGGGCATGTGCACCTTTTCAGGAGACGGTATGTCATCATATATTATGTGTCGCCGCTGTTTTATTCCTTCGCTGGGTGAAGAACCGCAGGCTGCGATATTGAGCAGGCATGCTCTTGTAGGTTAAGTTCGAGTTTACATGGAAAAGTTAATAATCCAATTTTATACTTCATTACGGGGGGTTAAGAAAACAGAAATCATAGCTGTGAGGCTACACGGCAATTTTAGGCTTTTACCTGCAGTAGGAGAGGACCGGTCTTTTGAGTTTTCAGCAAATACAGACAGACAAAAATAGTCATGTTGCTGCTCATGGGAAACGCTGTCTAAATGTTGGCTCCCGCGCACCTGATAACAAACTGTAATTTCATGACTTCTGGCTGGAGGCAAAGTCATGGGATTGACTAAAAACTAAATCCCACCTGCACTGTTTGTCATGGTTGCCCTTTGAGTCTCATTGGTTCATAAGTTCGTCGCTTCAGGCCTTGTATTGTGTAACGTGTGGCTTTTTTTTTTTAATCAATGAATCATTTCATCAGACTAATATTACAGCTTTGAGCTCTTCAATATGAGCTGTGCAAGTGGGAAATTGAGTTTCGAAAATTACTTTTTCTTTTTTGTGTTTATGTAAATGTCATATTTCCCCTATTTAAAGTTTCAACCTTTTCTGAGAAGTAATATTCAAACAAAATGCTTTTTTTTTTTTTATATCTGGCACAATTGCTTTATTACAGACATTTCCCATACCACACACACAGACACCCACACACAGACACACACAATGTCTGGATGTTTATGTCGATGTGAATTGCCTTCATCATTTCACCCTTTTAAAATCACATGAAGTGCTCCACAGGGCTCGCCGGCAGAACACAAAACAGAAGAAAAACCCTGGAAGCTCAGTGTGGCTTTCTGTATAGTTTTTTATGTCGCTGTGCTCAACAGCGTTTCCATTCCTCTTCTTTTACTGCTCTTTTCTGTGTGTGACGCCCTGATTGTAAAGGTATCAGGTGTTGGCTTGAATCCTGAGGAAAGGTCAGGCGGTGAATTAATAAATAACATGACACAGTCACTCTTGGCTTTAATAATGTCACTGTCTTAATTAACTCACCGATCACATGTCAGGCAGAAAATCTGTCTCCCTGCACAGAAGAATATCTGCAAAACAATTTAACAAGGTTAAATCAAAGTGACAGAGGAGTTTACAGTATGGGTCTGCACGCGCCTGCCACTGCCTTCGGCTGTGGGCTTTCATTACACTGACATGCTGTGTGTGAAAGTGTTAACAGCGGAGTGTTTTACACCTTGCCAACTGATAACCCATCACAGATCGTAAGCGCCACTCCCTCTCTCTCCCCCGAGGTCATTTATGCCTACTGGATCAACCTGATAGTTCCTGCGTTGCCACACACCGTTCAAATCCGGTCCACCACCGTTATCAATTGAAATGTTTTGAAGCGCTTATCCGCACGCACACGCACGCTCCGAGTGTGGATGCAATATCAGAAAACTTGCAGGCTGAACCAACCAAATTTACTTCTTGTTCCTGTCAAACTCTGCAGCACGGGTTTTTGCACCATAAATAAATAACTCAACTCTTATTTTAAACATACAGATACACCGGATTTGTTTGAAAAGATGCCGGAAACTTTGCATAAAGTCACAGGGGAAAGGCATTTAAAGAGTAAATATTTCATAGTGTAACATAACCGCTGCGTTTGTCTCCCTTAGTCAGGAGGCAGAGCGGTTTTGGGGAAGAGGAGAAATGAATAAATTAGCTGCCCACTCTTGTGAAACACACACCATTTGCAAATCCTTTTTAAATCTACAGAATACAGCAATTATGGCAGGGATATGTTATTATTATTTTTAATTTCACAGATGTTGTTCTAAAATTCCAAAAGAACGATGTGTTGGACTTTTAAAATTGTTCCATCCCCTCCCAGTTAGACCAGTTTTATTTTGAAAGGACATATCTCAGATACATATTGATTCACATGAAAATATAGGAAAACAACAGAAATCTCTTACATTTCTTCAAAGTATTCTAATCCTAAGAGACACTCTCCAAGTAATTTTCTGGAAACTACAATCAAATCATTCAACACATACAAATATAAATACAAATATTTACAGAACATATTAATGGCATATTAGCACTTGTGGTAACATGATTACTACAAGTGATCACCAAAAGAAGGGTGGAAGTAAATCCTGCATGCCTTTGCTGGTGACCATAAAAACAAAATCCTTCTCTGATCTTCACAATCTTCAGCAGTTGGCCACATGTTCTCACCAGCATCTCATCTTCTGCCATTTTTTGGTTGGACGGAAACTGTTGGCATGACTTGTCCACTCCTGGCTGGCTTCAGCGGGGACGTCTCTGAAGCCGGCCTCCAGGAGGGACATTTGGTCGCGTGGCCGACGATCACACGCTTTGCAGTCACAGAAATTCCTTGGTGGTGTGGAGGAAAGATAGGGTGGGTGGGGGACCGGAATCGGTTCTTGGACGGGCCGCAAACCGCAATGTCATTGCATGCAAACTGTGGAAAGCTCTTCTTTGAGGCTCCCACCTTCCTCCATCCTCGCCAGGTCTAAACCAGCATTATCGGAGGCCGCCATGTTTAAAAACACGTCGGATAACCAAACACAGACACGGCTCTGGTAACAACATCTTCCATCTTTTTATTCAATCACCTGCAGAAAAGACCCTTGTGCACCAGACTTACATTACTTGAGCTTTCCTGCTGCAGAACAGAGAAACCCTCTTGTGGATCGACTGCTTCTGGGAAATCTCCACAGTAGGTGGTTCCTCTAAGATGGGTTCCTTGAACTACCAGATCAGAGCACGCGACTTCATGTGTGGTCTGATTCGACTCTAGCTCAGTGGGAAAGAAAATCAGTGACACCATTTTTCTAAAGCCTTTATGTTATGTCTTATTGTATATCCAAGAATCCATGTTTACATGCGGCCGCACATATCAAAAGATGCACACTTGATTGATACCGTGAACTTTTGCACTCAGTTTTAGGTCAGACTTTGAGAAATAGGAGCCAGACTACAAAGCTTTCCAACACTGTTGTGGTTGTCTTCCCCCCCGATCTCGCTCTGAGTTTTCTGGCATCGTCAGCAATGTCTGCAGCGGCATTGTTCTTCACCGAGGAGCTTTCCTCTTCCCCAGGGGGAGGAAGATGTTGCATCCCTTAAAGAAACAAAAATACAACATATGTATCAGCACGGGGACTGCCTGGTTCTCCTCCTCTCCCCTGTCCAGATATTTTTTTCTGTCTCTCCTCCTCTGTGTTGTACTATATTCACAGAAAACAGAAAAACAGCCTTCCAAGCAGCTGAAAAATGTTCAAGAGCAGACTACGCTGAGTTTGAATCGGCTGTGGTTTTTGTTTTGCACAATATAAACCAACCACTTCTCAGTTTCATCACATATCGGTTAATTTGGAAACACTCTGATGTCTAGGTACTACACAATTAAAGGTTTATTGAAGATGCATGATGTTGACGCATGCACATGAATAGGAAGGACAAAAATGTTAATTGAGTTCTGTGAAAATAGTATGATTTGTGTTGTTATTTTCCACAGCAGACAATAATTTGGGGTTAAAAGAACTGCTAATCATTGACATGGTCTAACCATTTATTATTATTACTATTATTGGCTGATTTATTGTGGATATTGCATGCAAAAGGATTTTGGTGATTGTGGAGAGAAACCCCTCCGAGCTGCTGCTTAAATCTTGCTTTAATGAGTTGCTTGTGAGAAAAAAATGGTATGAAAAAATAATGTCGACTGGTAGCCAAAGAAAGACGACCAAGAGGAAGCAAAATAAAAAGGCAGTCTCCCAAAAAAAAAGAAAAAACACAGTGTACCAAAAATGTAGAGTTCAACCTCTTAAAACAGTGGCACTGGATTATAAATAAAAAAAGAATAAAAAATAGGCAAGAGATCAATAAACACTAGGAGGTCATTGATAAGCCAGAAAAAAAATAGACTGAAAAAACAAGAGGAAGGCAAAAGGCCAATTCCAAATAGGCAGACGGAATCAAATAACCAGGGACACAAAGAGGGACGCCGCAGCGATGAACAAGCACAGCGGGAGGGGGAGCGGACACGGAGGCATGCGTCTACTCAGTCGGAGGGCCGCAGACGATCACAGGGGGCGTGAGACACGGGCAGAATGACAGCAAGTGAAAGCGTGGAAGACACAACAAAACAGAAAGAAATCTAAAACCGCCTGACCTCAACAATCTGATGAATCACGACAAAGTAAACAAATATGTGAGAAACTTGGATCACACAATTGAAAAGCATAAATAAGCAATAAGCAATAAATTAAGCATAAATGTATTTTTTTTGCCGTCAGAACAAAAAAATCAGACAAACGGGTGCATTTTGGGTAACGAGATAGGTGCATATATTTTAGAAATGACTGGAGGAGTATAACATGGTGGGGACAGCCTTCTTCCAATCCGCGGCGAGATAAGAACTCCAATTATGTGGCTGATGTTTCAAGATTTAATGAACAGACTCACCCCCCCCATAGATAACTCAAGGGAAAAAAAACCTCTTCTCATTTCTGCAGTATAACTAAGGTGATGTTTCATTAATTGAGCAAGTCAAATTGGGAAAGGCTTTAATCAGAGAACCAAACTGCTTATGGCAAACCAGAAATTCTGAGTAATGATGAATTGCTCTTATGAATAGAGATTTCCCCACTTGTCAAATGAAATAGAAAGAAATGTTTTTTGTTGAACGAGAAATACCGAAGCTTATTTTTGTTGTTGTTAATTGTGATATCTCTCTCATAACTTCTCCGAAATGGAAAAAATAAAAAAATGTGAAGAAATTTCCATTTTAATAAGGCATGTCAGCAAAACCCAGATAACTTTGTGGCTTTTCCGGTCAGAAATTACAATGGCAAAAACTTCCCCAACTTTACTTGGGATACAATACCATGAGGAATTCAAGTTCAGCAAGACTGATTTTGGGGATGATTTTAAATTAAGTTCTTGAAACCTCAATATCTCCACCTTCAGAGGACAAAAAGGGAAAAAATAGAAACTGGATATAATGGATTTCTTCAGATCTCATGGTTTATTCCTCTCTGTGAAAGAAGAATAAGTCTTTTTGATATCCGTAGCAGTGAGGTCATTTACATAGACGAATAAAGCAGAAAAATAAATCAAGAAATATTCTGCCTTTGATCAAAGTTCATATCTTTCTGCAGATATTGTTTTCTTTGATTTAGTCAGACATTGTTTTTCCCCCCATACATGGTATTACATAAAGTGTATATTTGGCAGTCTGTTTGTCAGATATGTTTCCTTGATAGTGGGATATACTTTCAGATTTATTAGTGCTTAATCTCCGGCCCACGGCTGATGAGAATCCATTTAAGAACTGATACATTTTTCTTTTTGTTTTTTTTTTCCGAAAAAGAAAAGTGGCATCTTCATCGAGTTGAAAAACATTTTGATGAATAAAACTTTTGATTGAAGAAAGGCGAGAGAAGAAAAGGGGGAAAATTGCACATCCTTGACAGGCACCTTTGATATTGTTGAATACATTTATTTTTGTAGTGTTTGAATTCAGAACCGCAGAAATATCGAAAACTTTATAAAATGCAGGTGCAACATCTCTGATTTCCTTACGAAACACAAATGCATTCAAAGAGTGTCTACTGTTACATATGCTTTAGAGGGAATAAATGATTGAAATAACTGTATTTAGCCAGGAGAGAATATTACACAGATTGCAGCACTCTCCACTTTCTGAAACTAAATGATTCCCCAGATCTCTTGTCTTTGTGTGAAGCGTAAAAGACAAGTAGGAACTTAGTATCATCGTGTCTGGCAGTGTCCCCTGATATCCAGGTAGTGGAAATATATTGCAGAGGATTTCCGCTCAATTTTCCACAAAACGGTTAAGCTATAACCGGTCTTCTCTGCTGAATATACCTACGGGGCAACTCTCTCTACCTGCTGGACACTCCACTTTATTGGGTAAATTCCTGCTTCTGTTTCACCGGATCAAGGAGAAGCCTCGAACACACAGCGGTGCTAAGAGACATTAAAGACTTTTCCTGTTGAGCATCTTGCTGCTATTAAAAGGTAATGATGATCTCTTTTAAGATATTTGGTAACCCTATCTTGTTCCTGGAGACCTGATGCGTGCGGAAACAGCTGATGCATTGAGAAAGAATATTATGCTCATGTTGAGCATCATATTCCATGTTAATAATACTAATAATACTACTAACAATGGTATTAATGATAAGACTACTAGTACTACAACTAATAATAATGGTGCTGATTAGATGTAATAATCTTATGTAGTACATTGGCATTTTTGTAACATTAGTCACAGCAATGGCAATTAGCAAAGGCACGTTATGGATTCCGTTTTGACTACTTTGACTAATGCCATGACGTGAATTTGGTTTGTGCTTGTGTGGGGGGCGGGGGGGTCTCTGTGCTGCTTGTATCCAGGCGAGTCAGGTGAACATCGGTATATCATTAAATTATCACAGTAGTGCAGAGAAATATGTCAATAAGTTATGGATTGCTGTATTGAATAATGCAGAAAAATGCTGAATTACAGCAATAGGATAAAGGGGATTTAACAGGACTGACAGTGAATGTGACTCTTTGAAAACATTCGTGATAATGTAACTACACATCTCAACAAAATACATAAGTCATTTCCAGACATTAAAATGTGCAAATGTTAGGCATTATGGCTGTGAGCCATAATGTTTCCTCGAAATCCCCTAACTGTTGAAGCAAATTAGCTGATAATCATAAAATGGGGCATCTTTTACATAATGTGACACATTGTAGACATGTCCTCTTGTTTTTGCGATACCTCCCAGCATCACCTAATGACAACTCATTACATAACAAAGAAATTATACACCAAGGATGATTCAGAGCAGCTCTGGAGGGAAATCTGTCCAATGTGTTATCTGATCCGTTTAAAGCTTCAGCCACTCTATTACAGCCGCGGAAGCAAAATGAGGATTTTCTCTTGGTAGCATCTTTCAGAACCTGCATGTTCAAAGGAAATACTTTTACTTGCAGCAAAACAAGTTTCTGCATTATAATAGTGATTTCACCAAAAGAGACCAACCGAAAGTAAACAAAGAATTCAAAAGGTTTCGCAAAATCTTCAATTATATGCAAATCTACAGCTAAAACATTGTATGCCCAATGTTTTTTACAGTTTTTGAAAATATATTTATGCCAAACTCTATCCGCATTGTTTCGGGAACACGTTGCTCTTCAGTGTTTTGGCAAGGAGGGCTCTTTCACAGATTCCTGTGTAAGTGGGCAAGGCATCGTATTGCTGAGGTCAAACTGTTTGGGGCTATCTTGTTTTTCCGAGGAACTCTCCTCAAAAATGCAACTCCTACAATCTCATTT
>CAESWR010000073.1:937685-953676 GCA_903171835.1 Mullus surmuletus | reverse complement strand
TTAATTTCACCCCCCTGTTCACTCTTGTTAGATGAACTTCCAACCTTTTGGGGAGATGCTATTTCTGATTTCACACATGCACACACACACATTGGGACCTTCTTAAAAAAAGGGTAAATAATTAGCAGCAGCAAATGCATTTTGATAAATCATAATTATTTTGAAGGCAGCGTAAATTGCATCAGGATGGATATGCTCGGATAGACTTGAATTAGACCTCACTTCTCTCCTTCACAGTAGATTATAAATAATTGCTTGGAGGAAACCACCGAGGGCACATTTCCAATAAATAAATAATTAAATAGGCTAAACTAAAAATAAATAAATGATAAATATGTCTGGATAATTGTCTAAATATATTCTTCCATAAATAAGAAACTTGCCCGCACTGTTTCTCGGTGTGGTGGTCCACGGCAATGGAGAGCAGCTTTCATTTGAAATAATGCTGGTATATTCTCCAGGATGTCTGATTCGTGGATCTAATGCACAGACACATCTTTCAAGGAACGTTTGTTCTCATCCACTGGGCTATTTTAAACACAAAAGCAGCATAATTACCTGTGACTTGTATGCAGTGTGTTGTGTGAGTGTATGTGTGTCACTGTCCTACCTGGAGAGCCCACGATGACACGGGACAGCCGTGCTTAATTCTTCCCCGGCTTGCGTGTTATTGATAGTGATGATAAAAATGAAGCAGTCCGTCTTTGCTCTTTTTGATTAATAGAGAGCATCTGTGCATGGGGAGGTTAGGTAATATACACTACCTGCCTCTTCTGTGTTCTCTCTCACACACACATACACACACGCGCCACCGGGGCAATGCACAAAAGCACACGCTTCCATTCGCACGCAAACACGGTGAGATGATGTAGATGTATGGGATCTGGGGAGGCTGCTGACTGTCATCATGCTTTCCGTATGTCGTCGACGCCGCTGCGGTGATATGGGTCGTAATACCGGCGAAGTGTGTTTGTGTGTGTGTGTTTAACTTATCTCTGCTTTTTTAGGGGGGCTCTACCAGGATCATGCATTGGTGATGAAGTGCATATTTTAAATGGCACACCCATTATTTAATGCCTTCACAATTAGAGGGCAGGTCTTTGAATTGAAATGTCACCCCGGCAATTATACAAGGCCCACATGTCCATGATAAGGAATTGGCATTTCTGTCAGTCAACCAGCCCGCACAACAACATCAATCAGTCAGATATGGAGGATTTCACATCTCTCCCGTTGCTCCCTGGCTGCTGTTTGTGGTCGGCGCTGCCCCCCTGCCACCACTCGTGTCTCCCGGCGTTTGCACCCTCACTTTTTGTACCCTTTTTTTTAATTTTGAGAGTTGTTAATGCTGAGTGAGATGTACATATGGCGTTTTTGGAAGTCTCAAGATGCAGCTCAGCTCCTTGGCCGGGAATATCATCATTATTTCAGCACAACTGCCTGCAGTTTAGGCCCAATTGTTAGGATGTCTGGCATTCTGCCTGTCAGCAGATCCTGCCGTCTTGAGTTAAGAATCAGTAAAAGTCGTTGCTCGTGTCCAGTAATTTGTGTTTTTTTTCTGACATTTGAGTGATATCGCGCTGCCTTTGGATAGCGCAGCATTGTCGAGACAGTGGGGGAGTTCTTTTTGTTATCCAGCCCTGCATTATTTATGAATTTTCATTCCAGGAATGCAGTAGCCCCTGGCACTGAAATCTCCTTTCTCCCATGGAATTGCTCACTCGCTTCCCACTGCCCCCCCCCCGAAAAAACTAAATTTCCCTAATAAAATTGGGGTCATGAATTAGTGAGAGGACAATGTGAAAGGCATTAGAGGTTGTTTATAGTATTGAGTACAACACTTAGTGCTGCAGTCAGAGTTTAAGCTTGCCGGCAGTATGAGTCCCAGTGGGACTTTTTTTATCCCCTGTTTCTCTTTCTCTCTTTCACTCTCTGTGCATGTCCATCATTTTATAAGAATGTAATTGCTGGGAATGCATAAAAAAAATGTATGGGTGGTTCACAATCCAGCTGATAATTTCAAATTTAAAGGTGGGCCATTCAGGTAATCAGACTGCTGGACCATAAGACACACACTCACACGCAAACACTCTGGCAGACACTTAGAGATGTAACCATTGTACTATTTCAAATATTTACCTTCTTGGTGCATTGCTGCTACGTCCTCAAGAGGAATTGTTTAACAAATCCTGCAGTGCTAATTAGCGTTTCCTCTATTCATTCTTCTATGGCCGGCCTCTACAGAAAGGAAATTGCCAGCACAGCGATTACAAAAAAAAAAGAAAAGAAAGTGAAAATACAAAAGCAATATAGTATTACCAAATTACCCAATAACGTTTCAGAGCAGAGGTCCAGTCTTTGCATTTGTGTTCACAATTGATGCACTTAGCACAGCCGAGCTTTCTTGGCCATACACTTTCACTGAGAAGCAGCGATAAAACTGAAACGCTTAATTCAGAAATTGATTGGCATCCATTTGAAAACTGTTTGTTTCAGAGTAACGATATTTGATAGAGATTCACATCAGACCCCATTAAATTAAGCTTATCTAACGCTTTCCACCAAAAATATTTTACCATCAACAACCTTTTAGAGAAAACCTCATCTCCCAGCTTTTTCCCCCCCGACTCAAATACAGTTGTTTTATTTCAACTTTGAAAGCAAACAGCAGGACAAAAACGAACAGAAATAGTATCAAAACCAAAACCAATCACCTTCAGTCACCCATGTTGCAAACACACTCGTAGACACACACACGGGCAGGCGCATACAGCGTGTGCCCGAGGCGTTCTTCTTTTAAGCATTTGGCCACGTCTCAACTGGCATCTCCAGCTCTTTATTCCCTCTTGTCTTCCTCCATTGGGCTATGGGCGAGAATCAGCAGCCCATATGCAGCAAAACACCAAGCAGGACATGAGAGATTTGTATTGTGAAAATGCAATCGTAGCATCCCCTCTACACGCCCCCCCACCACCAACTCCCTGTAAATTCCATTCTGAAAACAGAGGGATCTGCGCCATGAGAGGCTTATTGGTCAAGCCCACTCCACCTCTCTTTCAAATATAAGATTAATTTGTCAAGAGGAGTGTGTGCGTGCATGTCTTGTGTGTGGAGAGGGGTGCTGATGGAACACGCCTATAGCTAGAGGGCTGAGACAGACGACGCTCTCAGAATGATGTTGATTTAATTGTGTGGCCATTTTTGAGTATTTATTTGCCTTGCTGCCGCATTGGATTGAGTCCTCGTGACGGTTTGTCATATATTCTTTTAGATTACGGGTTTGCAATTATGGGCGTTCGTTCCATTATACCCACACTGCATAGAGAGAAACTGTGGGTGCTTGATATCTAGACAGTACTGTAAAGTACACACACGTAAGCACACACTCTTGGCACACACGGAAAGCCGATGCACACCTACAGGGACACATTTCTCACTGTGAAATTTTTATTAATCAAGTCAGTAGACAACTTTAGAAGAGGAAAAATCAATTTTTGTTTCTTTGCAAATTTATTGCCACATAAATTGTCCTTCACTTTAACGCGCGCATCTTGGCAACGGTGTCAAAATAATTAAGTAAAAATCCATTATATTTGTGTTGATTTTTTATCCCGCCTTTGTTGACACAAAGGACAAAAACGGGGGAGTTTGACGCCAGAGCGCCTTTTGCCCGGAAGAGGTACTGCCGCATTTCACCTTCAGCCTGATCAATGCCGTGGTAATTTTATAAGGGAAGGATTATGTAAAAAAATAAATAATAATCAACCTTTCAGAAAATCTGGATCACAGAATAAAGAGATTCTTTAATGGCTTCCAATCTGAGAGTGAGTTGACCACTCACACCTGCTGCATTCAAACAATTAACAAAAAACATGGAGCATGGTGTAAACTGATATGTAGATCTCGGGGCCTTGAATGATTTCTTTATCTGAAAAAGTTGCATTTTTCAGGAATGTTGCACGCCTGTAAGGTGATTTACTTAGCAACATGAAATACACTGATGGTGTACTGTACATCTCCCCTCTAAACGAGTTCATTTATTTCCTGCTGACTGGTAAATAGCCTCATGTGTATCATCAGTAATATTCATAGCTCTACTTTCTAGATGATCATGAATTATTAACTCATAGAAAAGATGAATAGCTCCAAAACAGTGCTTGATGTGTCTCTGCTGGAAGCCATGTTTCATACAATGGAATACAGTAGCGTACAGTACGATTACAACGTGCGTAAGTTGCTTTGTTGCATAGGTTTAATTCCAGAATAAGCCTTGATCCACCGTGAACTCTGGGATGCATTTCAAGCATGTGCATCATCGCCCAAATTGACTTCCAACTGTAGGGGCATGTATTTTCTGCTGATTTCCAGCCAAGACGGCAAAGCCAAACTGCACAAAGTGAAGTGATCTGAGCGAACAACGGGGAAAATCAAACAAAAAAACCTCAATATCTACTCCAAGAAATTCATGGCAGCGGTAAGCAGCTGGTTTCAAGTAAAGCAGGCCTAATACATGTTGTCTCGAGATGTAACAATCCTGAAATTCCACATTTAACAGCGTGCACCGTGTGTCATCGCGACCTGATGCGCCTGGAAGAGAAATTGTTTGGAAAAATTCATATTTTCTCCTCTGAAATGTGCTCAGAAGTGCACAATGGTTCACCTGACAGGCAACAAAATGAGAAATGCAAATCTTTACGGGACATGGCCGGTGAGGTTTTGCCTAGTAAAATTTTTTGAAAGGGAAGGCTGCGATAGAAAATAAGGTTCAGAATAGATGAAAAACAAAGCAGGGTGTACGAAGCTGAGTGAAGAAGTGCTCCCAATGACTCCCTGCCTTTTCCTAAATGAGAGTACATTTTACAGAAGGTGCTATCGATTTAAAGCATAAATGATTTGTTTTGCTTGGATACCGCGACTGATAAAAAAAATATGTTTTTTCGGGTTCAAATATATCGCTTAGATGTCTAACATCCTTACATTCACACTGAGAGAGCACATAACCAAACCCTGCGCTGTAACCTTGAGGTGAGTTTGTGTTTCTATACAGCGCGCGGGCGAGTGTGATCAGCCCACACACGTTTCTGTCTGGTCGCCTCACAAAAGAGCACCACCAGGACCGCGGTTTGTGTCTTTTAGCCTTTGTGGAGCTGCTCCTTTCTTTGTTTGGGAAGGCTTTTCTTTTTTTCCCCCTTTTTTTTTTTTTCTTTCTCTTTCTCCCTACCCGGTTCAAGGCTGCTGAATTCTATCGGTGTCCTCGTAGCCTGCAAAGAGGCCAAGAGAAAGCGCAGAGCAGCTGAGGGCCGAGAGCACATCTGAGAAGCCGCAGGGAGCACTCAGGACTTCCGGACTGGCAGCATCACAAAAAACCGAAACAAAAACACAAACAAGAAGAAATTTTTTTTTCTTATTTTCATTCAAGTCCTTGTTTTTCCAGATGACAAATGCCACATTGTAAACTGTAGATTAGGCCGCTTTGCATTCAGTAATCAATCTGCACTCTGGTAGATCCTTGCAGTTCCTTCTCTGCAGGGATAATATTATTTACTTTCTCGCGCCTCTGTAATCAACAACTCCATAAAGGGGGATGAGCAGGAAATACTGTCTAAATCGCTAATAACTAAATCCAATTTCTGCAATCAAATGCATTGATTTATCAATTAATTCTGCATCCGTAATTCCGCCACTTAGCTTTTCTTCACGTTGGAGGTTTTTCAGCGGTCAGATGCATTATTGAAAGAGGCTTTTTACCAAGCAGTGGCTGATGCGGAGAGCTTAGGAGGTTGTCAGTCCTGATGTAAAGCTTTATTTGCAAAACGAGTTAGTGTGAACAGCCTTTTAGTCCTGCGAGGAGGACAGTGACATGTATTTATCTTGCAGGAGAGGAGGAATATCAAATGTGTTGAATGAGGCTTTGGCTTGTCACTAATATTGATTAAATGGTTTTGGGTGGTGTCTCTTGTGCCTTGCATGCCTGCTTCCGTGTGTTTGCGTCCTAGTGGCCAAATGCCCCTGCGAGCTGCGCACGTGGAGGTGCAGGGCGTCTGTGTGTATGTGTGCCATTGAATATTCTCAACCGTTGGTGTGTGTGGTTTTTTTGTTTGCTTCTGGGGAATCAGCAAAGGGCTTAAGATCAGAGAGTGGGAGTCAAAGTGGATATCATGAAAAGAAACTGGCTGTCTGGTGAGAAGTGGTATGAAAAAAAAGAAAGAAAGAAGCCATACCTTAGTTGAGATCTAAAAGAAAAAAGAAAAGTTTTAACTGTAGTCAAGATATAAAACAGCCTTTGAAAAGTTAAAGCAGCTACTCCCTCGCTCGAGGCCACATTCAGAGGGCATGAATAGTGTAGCACCTTATGGATTTCTCCACACTGCTCAGGCATGCTGTGCCGATGTGGGATTTGACCCGTGTGTGCTATAAATAGTCAAATGGTCCAGGATGGGTTTCCCAGCCTGACAGTGCCTGACAAGAACTTATCTTCTCCGAGAAGTGGACATGCACCCTTTCTCTCCTCGGTTTCTCTCTGCCATTCCGACACGAGTGGGCGCACATTGAAACTTGTAGGGCTATTGTGCCACCCATATGCGACTCTCTCTCTGGATGCGTGCATTAACCTTGGGCGAGTGGGGAATAACTTAGGCGGGGTGGCATGCTTGGGGGGGGGGGGGGGCAGGCGGTAAAGCCCGCACACGGAGAAACACTACGCTGGTGATTTTACGTCATCGTCTTTGTTGGAGTTTTCTATACCTCCCCGGGGTGTAGGTGTTCAAGAGCCTTGTTTGTCAATTGCTGTGAACACTGCGAGTGGCCATAAGTGTGCGTCCATCAGCGGCCGGCTGTTACTATGCGTTTCATGTCTGCATCTCGTCATAATTGTATGTTTTGGTTCCAGGCGTGTGTGGGTGTGGATGTGTGTGGGTGTTTGTGTGTGAGTATACACTACACTATGCACTCCACTGCTAAACCCGGCATTAGCAGCAAGAGATTTCAAGCTTGGTCAGCTATGAAAGCACAAATACGTGACGAGAGTGCTGCCGCCCACAGATAGCTCGCCCTTATCCATTAATTAAAACCTTCTATCACTCCACGTCTCACTCGGCAATCTCTCTATCCATCAATTCTTCCCCATTTTCACTGTGAAATCTCTCCATCTCTCATTATCTATCCATAACTCTCTTTATCCATGCTCTCCATGCACCCCTCCTCCCCCCTCCGCTCGCCGCATGCTGAGGGCTCCCAGTGGGCGGTGTAGTGTTTTGTTGTGTTTCGGGAGGTTTAAGTATAACAGGGTCCTGTGGGTCTTCCATGGGCCCCTCGTCTGAGGTGTCCCTGTCATATGCCTGAGGAACCGTGGTGGCGCTAACGACCAGCCCCCCCCACCCCCCCCCCTCCACCCCCCTCACCCCCAATCCATCTTTGCAAAACAGCACACACACATTCCAGACTCCGGGAGAAGCGCCTCTTTGACAGCTCACTGTTTACTCCCGTAGGACCTGTAGCCTGGATCTGCATTTGCAGCTACAGCCCTGCGGCTGGATCCGTTCTGATGATTAAGCCATTGTAATAGTAGACAAAATGAGAACCTGCAAAACAACACGGGCCACGTCGAAACTTCTCCTCAGAGCATCTGCTGCGGAGGAACTGGAGATTGATGCTATGGCGGTGAATGTATTCCTCAAGGTTTCTCATCGTCATTCCTGCGGCTGGCGAGGCCTGTTTAGTGAGCGGGATTAGCTTGTCTCTGCGCAAACAAGCTTCATGGAAATGTGTAAAGGCCAGAGCTAACAAAGAAAGTAGCTCCCTACTCACTGGGGGTCTCCAAGCTGTTATGAAAATAAGACCTTCTCTACATGGCGGAAATGTATTTGTAATCCTATGACTATACTGTATCAATAATCTGAGGAGCTAATATTGTTGGATGGCACTCAGCTCTCCCCGTCCTCTTTGTTTATTTACCAATGTGAAACTCAATTTTTCTGCCTGCGCCGGCCGCGGTCCTCCCCCTCCGCCTCCCTCTCTCTCTTCCCCTCTCCGCGCTCTCTCCGCCCGCTCGTCACGATGTCAGCACATTCATTTGAGACCGGATAGTGTAAAAACACTTTTGACTCGTCCTCACGGTCCTTGCCTTCCACATGACGATGTCCGCTCCACGGGTTGCGCTATTGTTGTTGTTGTTGGACATCTTAGTGGCCCCGCCCCTGTGGAGTTGACTCCGGACATAAATCCTGTTTAAAAGCAACTTGTGTGTGTGTGTGTCTGTGCAAGGCTTCTATCACTTCTCTAAGCAGATTTGCAGCCCACTGGTCTATGTTCGCACTGTTTGAGTAAATGGATGGACGGAAGGGGATCAAGTGGGTGAAGCATCCCATTAGATATTATTGCAACTGTGAAGCCGTGGATTATCATTCCCGTGTGGTTGTATGTGTGCACGAGTGTGTATGTCCTAGAGAGCGGCAGATAAGGGGGAAAAAAGCTGTTAGCAGTGGATGGGGGAGGTGTGGGGGGTAACAATGTAATGTGATGCATGTGTTTCACTCAGCGTTGTCACTTTGTATTAATTTTAAGCCAAGCGGCGCAGAGTTGAAGAGTTCATTAAACACAGATGAATTATAGATTAGAATTAAATTAGAAATAAAAGCACACAATAACATATACACACAGTGTCACTACATATTTTCACTTTTCATCCATTTGTGCTGCATGCGAACCCACTGGAGAGCTTTAAAATTTTAAACCGGGCCTGCTTTTATATTATTTCCTTCTCTTTTGCCATAAATGTGCGATGGTGCTTTATCAATAAGTCAGTATTTCATTGAGTACACAGACGGAACAATGCTGCGTTAGTTGCAGTGGTTTTGGGATCCATTAATCATTGAGTTCCATGAATTTTACATGCTTTGGTCCTGCATGGAGACGATTAACATCACTTGTTCGTCACAGGTGGCGCAGCGGTGATGCAATTTCCCAAGCACTTAGTGACGTAGGTATCCGTCAGAGGGCCATGTATTACCGAGCTATACATGCGAATAAAAAAAAGATGAGAGGGATGATACTCAGTTGTGACGTTTTTTGAAGGAGTATTAAAAATGTACCCTTGCATGTTACTAATTATTTTAACATCCCCCAACCTACCCGGGGCTGCCCTTGCATGTTTTCTATGAATAGTAAAACATGGCAAACCCAGATACCCTAAGGAGGTTATTCCTCAATTACGAGTCTTATGCAGCTTTGTGCTCAGGTGGCACATGCTGACTTGTCCTACAGAATGCCTATGCGTCTTGTTTGAAGTGAGCTTGGCTCTAGGAAACAACCTCCAGGTCTTGACATCAAAACCAAGAATCAAACCCCCTAATGGGCACCCCACTGCGGGCGAGAATTAGCGAGTATAACCCCCGCCAGCAGGCTTGCTCCTCTAAATGCAGAGGCCTCAGAGGATGGTATGGAGGGTGGGAGGTGTGTAAGGTGGTGGGGGAAGAGCACAAAAATGAGTGGGAAGGAGCTGGGATGAGAGCAGACCAGTGTGGAGGCAAATTCAAGAGAGGAGCAAAGGGGAATTTAACAATGAAGTGAATTATGTGTTTGAAACACACTGTGTACATCAAGCGAGCTGCATGTACTTAGCAGGATGCTCACCAGTTTGTGTGCTTGTGGGCTTGTTGTTTGTCTACACATGATGGAGAGGAAGACGGGGCCGCGCGCCGGGATCGCATACTTTCATTCTTGCATGTAAGCGTGTGACAGACATGAAACGGGACAGCGAGCCTCTGTGGAGACAGACAGCAGTCAGTGCCTGCAGCAAGCTCAGAGCTCACAGGGTAATGTATACTCACTCCTTGCCGTACCAGAGAGAAGGTGACACCAGTCAATCCCATTCTGACAGGGCAGCTGAGATAATAGAGGGCTTTGATTCCTTGCAATAACTCCTGCCAATCAAAATGAAAGGCATCATGATTGCAGGGAACCAGTGTGTGTGTGTGTGTTTGCGTGAGTCATGTACTGTATACTACTGTACTGCTATAGATGATAGGGCTCCATATGTGATGGTGCATTTTACAGGCGCTGTTATGGTTTGTGTGATCTTAAAAGACAAGAAAGGGAAGGAAGGATAGACAAGTGTGGTGGGCTTTTACAGATCATCTGCGCTATGATAATGCCTCAAGGGGTGCAAGGCTTCGCACGAGATAAATGTGTGAGTGATTCGGACAGTTTTTTTTTGACTGTTTGCTGTCATGGGTCAGCGGGTGGTCTCTCCCTCAGCTTGCACGTGTGCTGGCAAAAACTCGGGGCGGGCGTGCACATGCGAGTGCTGAATGAAGAGGGCGGGCACGCGGCCGGGGTGAGGAGCCTTTCAGGTGGAATAAAAGCATTACTGCAGTGGTAGAAAGGTCAGCTGTAAACTTGTATCAGACTAGTGGTGATCACCCTGTGCTGCAGATCTCTGAGGTATTGAGCAGGCACGCTCTAATGGCTTTGATATATGGACTACAGGACTCCCTGAAGAGGTCAATACCATAGCACTTTGTCTCTATGAGCAATGACCCTCTCAAGCTCCATTTAGAAGCTTTATATCTGCAGGAAATAGGCTGGAAAGGCCTCGGGCAGGGCACGGTGAAAGAGAACTAATATGAATGAAGTATTTTCTAATCACTTCTTCTGTGCTCTAATCGTTGTCCCAATCAATCATTAGTTATGGCACTATAAGCACATTGCGCCGGACGTTATCAGAAGCAGATTTTGATGTGGTTGAGAAAAGAACAAGAGAATCGTAGCCGAATAGAAGAGCTGATTTATCATTAGTCAAATTGGGAGGGCAATGACACTGTAAAGACCCGCTCGCGCTAGTATTTCATCATTGAGAAACTGGCGAGTGAGTCACAGTGTTTAATGAAAGCGACAGGAACGGGGGCTCGGCTACAAATTTGTTGATTTATCCGGAACATGTCAATGGTTGTCTGTAAAAGAGAGATAAAGTGAGAGAAAACAGAAACCGCAAGTGACAGAACAAAGTGCTGTGCTTTATTTTGGCCAATTTCTTTTCAAATGCATCCGGACATAATGGCCACCACGGCTGCGACTTCTGAGTGTATTGATTTGGAGCTAACCTTTGGTGTGAAATATGAAAGAGGCCAAGTGCTGCTTATGAATGCCTGCTGTAATTGGAATGAGCAGATGTTGCAATATTGTTCTTCTGTGTTCAATAACAGACACCTTATGCTATTTTTCCTCCTCTGCCCCCTGTCTGTTCAATCCCCTGTTTCCTTCCATTTTCCTGCCCCGACCCATCCTTCCCTCCCTCCCTCTCTGCTTCCCCACTCGTCTTCCCCGCGCACAGACTCTGTGCTCTACGCCGAGGCCGTGCTGAGTGACTAAGCCATGGAGGAAATGGACAGCAAACCCTACCAGCCGTTGTCGAAGGGGCGCCACGAAATGGAAATGTCCTACACCAGCTCGTCTGACGAGAGCGAGGACGGCCGTGCCCACCACCGCTCTTACACCTCGCGCGAGACCCTGCCCGACTACACACACGAGCTCCGGCTCACCCTTGGCTCGCACCGTGAAAGACAGAGCAACTACAGCCAGCCCCAGCCAGGTATCACACAGCACAAACATGTTCAGGGCATGGCTGGGTCGCGCTGTATGTATTTACCTGTAAATACAGCTGCACCGAGGCAGTTTCCGGGTTTTCATTGGTCGAAAAAAAGGACACACATATACGCAAACACACACCCACACAGGTCTTTAAAAGGGCCTGTGTGAATTACCTATTACAGTCCACAATGAGCCAGAAGGACAGTTGGAAGCAGCCAATTACCTCTTCTCCACGGAGGTGATATTTCTCTCCCACAGCTAAACTAGGTCAAGCCCAAACCTCTCCGGCCTCACCCAGGGTGGAACGCCACCCTTCATTACACACACACGCAGACACAGTCAGGGGCGGACACTGGCACACATGTGGATGCACCAAAACATCGGCACATACACACACAGGCGAAATATTCCTCCCTGCTGTTGACAGGAGAAGAAATGGGCCAGTGCGTGCTGTGATGGATGGCCTTTATGCAGGTCATGTATGGTGTTAAGAGAGAAGCTGCACCTCATCAGGAGCACGCCGCTGTGCAGGGTTCATAGTGATCAATAGATAGTCTTTCTGCCACCCCAACCTCCCGCTACTCCGCCAAAGACCTACCCACCATGCTAACAAGCAACATTACCCATTCATAGCAGTTACCACTTTTGACAAGCGAGCCGCTCCAGGGAATTCATGGTTTTTGAATGCCAACTGCGATGGATTTTGTCATATTGTTCACCGTGTGGCAGGCCTTCACTGGCCATCACTGGCCATCACTCACCATCGCCGTGGCTCTGATGTCCTTTCCAGTATCATGATGTCAAAGAGCACTTGGCTTTCTCAACAGTTACCCTGCCTTTGTGTTTCCATAACAAACAACACCCCCCTGCCATCGGTGTCATATGGTAAGGTGCAAAAGACGCCCCAAAGCAGCCTTTGAAATGTCAATGGCAGCCAGCTCTGCGAAGCACATCTGTTCATCTTTGGGCAACTGAGTTATATATAGTATACCCTACCTAAGTAACCAACTGTTAAGGGGGGACATTGCCTCCAGTGACGTTTTTAATGGATTGCGGTGCTCTTGACAAAGATCAGCCAATTCGTTTTCCCTCTAATTCCCTACACATTTTCTTCATATTTTCCTTCATATGTAGTACATCCAGATCCTTACCTTTCCTTCCTTCCCCTTACTGCCATTTACGTATCATTTTTAAATTTGTTCTGTATTGTAGGTCATTAAACCATTTCATATTACCCCGAGAAACAAAACCCAAAGAGCAACAAGTGTAACAAAATTTTAGGAACTTTAAAATCATGTATAGAAGTGATTAAAAAAAAAAAAGCAGAATTGTTCAGATGTTCACGACAATGTTAAACTTTAGTTGTTCGGCAAAAGAATAAATAGATAAGAAGAAGAAAAAAGAACAAAACAATGTAAATTGTGCAATCACAACATTATGTTCCTTTGGGGACTCATGTGTTTCAGCCTTGACAAACGAAGTGCTGTCTTACACCTTTTTATGTTTGATTGGGGAAATATTAACACTAAATCTCATTCTTCGCAGCAAAAACATGCAGAGGAGGTGGGAGTGTTTTTTTTCTTCTTCTATGTTTAGAAGTGTATCTACAGCTCCTGCTTCCCTGTTGTGAATTGCATAGACAACCTCCACCCATCACCAGTCACCTGAATGTAGCCTGTTATATTAAATGCAGGGCATAAATGTTCACAAAACTGAGTGCTGGATGGTCTTAATTGAAGGTGACCTAGATGAACGCCTGAACTTTAGTACCCGCTTGGAGCTTTCTTTTATGTGAATTATGGGAGCTAGACAGCTAGCTGTTTACAGGGGTTTTAGTGGCTAAATCAAGCTGCAATTATAAAGGGTTTTGAGTGGAATTTGTCCTCTACATCCACTGTGGAAACTGCATGCTTGACTTAACATATTTAGATGTGCCTGTCTTGAGTTGCATTCAGTAATGAGCATAACAATGTTTTAGGATCTTTTGGATTCTAATTTTCTACCTCCGCCGACAAGGTTCAATTGGCAAAGTTGTAGGTTCATTAAACAATAAGCACCATGTTGATTTTCATGATCAGAAGAGCCATTTTCACATTCGGAATGGATGCAAATAGTTTTTATCAACATTTTCAGCCGGGATGTTAGGTTTCCTAGCTGATCATATTTCCAATTGCAATGTATTGAACCGTGGAAGATGTTTTTCAGAGTTTTAGGAAGGAATTTGACATATACCAGAATACATTTAAATATTTTCAGACAGTTATGGTGGCATATTTGCATGTAAGAGAAGGTGTGGCCTCGGTGAAAAGCTGTGCTCTCTGAAGGCCCCTCTGATTATGTGATTTGCTTGTAACATTGGGTGCAAGCAGTTTTAAAGATATAAACTCTCTCTCTTCCTTTTTTTTTTTTTTTGCTGAAGTGAGTCAGCCACAGCTGATTATAATGGCAGGAAATGAAAAGCAGTTTTTTTCATTTTGTAATCTTTCTTCTTATATTAAAATGAAGTTTGAAAACAAAGTGGTTCCACTCAGTGTACTGGCCATCTGCGTGTGCTGGTACAAGGAAATAGCCTATTTGCTCTGGAATTGTCCTCTTGCAGCCAATTTAAGCTAAACAGTAGTGGACAGTGGTGACCAATCTTAGTGCACTTTAATTCCCTCAGAACAGTATGTGAGCCACAGTTGGTCCTGACCCCATCAAACAGGCACAGCAGGACATACAGTCGGTCAATGGAGTGGTCAAAAGGACCGTGGCTATTATTGAAACACAGCGGCCATGTTCAGACCTGACCCAACATTCATTTTAACGGCACTAAGTGAGAGAGGGGTAGGAAGTCTTTCTTCGAGTCTATATGGTTACAGTTGTGTCAGTATGGATTTCAATTTATGCCCTGATTTTTTTCAAATTACATCAGATCCATCACCTCCACTTATGCATTCTAAACAGCAAACTTGGCTGGCAAGGTAGAAAATTTACTCAACTAGCCCTACAGAAAAAAGTAGAGCTCAATTGAATTGAATTGAATTGAAGTGTAACCAGAGGACTAACACAGTATATCTGATGTTCTCAGATAACAGGTTGATGCTCGGGATTGGAGGGCGTTCTAATACCTGAAAGCATATGAGGCTCAATTTTTCCCTCAGACTGAGTCAATATTAATAAGGTTTGATCTTTATCTGATCTCTTCACCCCACCAAGGAGAATATAGATGAGATCAGTGCTCTGTTTGAGCAGCAGTTCAATACATCTCAAGCTCAATAACACACATCAGGCAGTCTGTACAGGATATAGCTTTGGTGCAAATGGTTAAGAAAAATCGAGGGTGGCATTTTGATTTGGTCTTCTGCTGCAAAACTTTTAATAAACGCTTGCTCAAATAATACTCTTGACATAATTTGCGAGGTGTTCTTTGTTCTGCTTGTAAATACCTGCCTCTGACAAACACCTGGTCAGCTTAGTTGCTGAAGTGAATAACAAACACATGCCTGTACTGGAGACTTTGCCGCTCAATGTTTTCATCCTCCTAATTTGCATATTTTCCACATCTCTCCCCTTCCTCCTCCAGAGTTAGATTTCTGCAAGGCTGGCCAGCTGAGGAGCCCAGACTACCACATCCACCAACAGCAGCAGCAGCAGCAGCAGCAGCAACAGCAGCAGCAGCACCAGGAGGAGGAGGAGGAGGCGCTGTGCTCGGGTCCCGCCGCTCACGTCCACGGCCGCGGCTACTCGCTGGGAGTGGGCTCGGACGTGGACACGGAGCCGGAGGTGGATCCCTCCCCCGCCCACGGCCTGCAGCACATGTGGATGCGCGGCTTGAAGTCTGAGCAGAGCTCCTGCCTCACGAGCCGCGCGAACTCCGCCCTCTCTCTCACTGACACTGAGCATGACAGGAAATCCGAGCCTGATAATGGTGAGTGATAAAACCCCTCTTCTTACTCTGCAAGATTGTCCATCAATGCCAGAGGAGATAAACCTTTTTTTTTGGAATGTAGTACACATTTGATGATTCATTTTCATGCGTCCTTATACACCCTCACAAAAGCTCATCATAGAGAGGGAGAGAAGTATTTACACCATTTAATACAATGAAAAACAACAGCATATATCATTATAAATGGTTTCAAGGTTCGAGTTACAGCCTGTAGCAATTATGTGATTGAAACTTAGTTTGCGAACTAATGCAAATGCTTAAGTTCCTCTCTCTTTGAAGGCTCTTTGATGTGACTAAATACAAAAAGCGTGCTGGGGGTTATTTAGTCTCTGCAGAGAGGTAGTACTTGAGGTGAACCTGGGGTTGCCTTGGGAGGAATCCTGAGGAAAGTAGTGTCGGACGACTGCGGCACATGGCTTGAAAAGGATAGAATATCCATTGGAGGCTGAAGCCGATCTGGTTTCGCCTTTTTTT
>CAESWR010000073.1:901251-920956 GCA_903171835.1 Mullus surmuletus | reverse complement strand
CCTTTGCTCTCGAATTTTGTGTGCCTGTTTGTGTGAATGAATGCGTGTGTGTTAGAGAGAAAGAAAGAGAGAGAGAGATACAGGAAGCGAGTGAGTGAGACAGAGGAAGGGTTTTGACAATCCATCTACATTGAGTTTTTTGACTCTGTGTGTGTTTGTCTGCTACCTCTGCTTGTTGGTTGACAGGCTGTTGTTTGGCCCACTGACAGACAGTTCCATTAAATCATGCTGCAGTGGTAACCCGCCGTGACAGGACGCCATTGCCTCCCTGGGATTCCTCAATCAGAGTCTCTCATGCGCTTAACGAGGAAGTAAACATGCTAAATTGTCTGTTGGAGATGAAGTGAAGAGGCTGTCTCAATCCTGCATGGCACGTATGATGTCCACAGAAGTTAGTTTCTTTTCGTGAAACAATATATTCATATATTTAGACTGTATTTTTTTGTGTATGCATCCACTGCCAAGAGCCATCTTTGTTCCTTAAATAGACACCCTACCACGCTTGCCATTTATGTATGAGCATAAATTAATGTTACATAAAAAGAGAATACACTTGAATGTGCTGCCTATGCATAATTGTTCATCTGCAGACAAACATAGAAGACCTCCCCCTCACATTTCTGCTCATGATGAGGTATTATGTTGCAAATATCAACCACCATAGCAATCTGAAATCTGCGTTGGATATTTATCATTAAGCATCTGAAATAACAGCCTATTTGGTCAAGCGTGTCCTGCTTTCCAGACACATCTTGGCGGTTTTCTTTGCAATTAGGCTGGTGGTGCAGCAAAACTATTGTTACACAAATGCCATGGAATAATAAATGCATCTCATTTGATGACTCCTCAAATAAAAGAGTCTTGCATTTGAAGATGCTGTTTGTTGTTGTGAATCTTCCTGCAGATTGAGACAGAGTCTGCCTTGGAGCTGCCTGGTGAGAAAACACTGAGTGGATTTTGAAGAGGTGTTGAGTGCAGGGGATGATGGCTTTGCTTGTTCCTTTTAAGGTTATTTTAAGCTGCAGACCTGCAGGGTGTGTGTGTGGTGTGCGAGTGTGCGGTGTGCGTGTCAGGGTTGTGTTTTAATTAGAGAGACAGGAGTGTGTCCTTGGGCTGCCGCAGAGGGTCAGGAGAACCTGGTAGTCTGGGAGAGCAGTGGCTGGGACAAGTCTGGCAGGCCTGCTAAACACCCATTACCCAGACGTGTAGATTCACTCAAGAACGCACGCACATGCTCACGCCCCCTACACACCCATGCGCGCACAAGTGCACGTACGCGTCCTTGTGTTGGCGCCATTCCTGTTGGCTGGCGATACCATGGTAACTGAGCAGCTCACATCTCCATGTGTTCCATGGCCTTCTCGCGTCTCTGAAAGCAAAATTACCGCTGGTGCTGCTCTGGGGAGATGCGGGGAGGCAAGGGAGAGGTGAACAGATTGAGGAGAACTGCATGAGGTGGAGTGGAAGGAGCAGGGGGAGGTTGAGAGGGAGGTGAGGGGGACTGAAAGAAGAAAAGGTTAAGAGGCGAGAGGGAGGAAGTATCTGACATTTATGTTCCTGGCCAACAGAAAATGCCACTTCAGACTGGCATCTCTCTTTCATTCTCTGTTGCCGTCTCCGGCCACGCTGTGACCCAAAGCGTTGCATCCCTCCCCTGTGTCTTGTCTTGCTCCATTCCCAACACCTGCCATCGGTCATCTCTCTACTCATTTCCCCCGCATCAGCCTCTGCCCATTTTCATACGTCTGCCATATGACCTTTGGCTTTCATCCAGCACTTCGTCGCCTCCCTGTAGTCATTTCCATATCACAGGCCCTCACCTATGCCATATCACGCCCATCTTTCGTCAGCTCTCCTCTTTGATTCCTCTCCTCTGAATCCTCTTTAACTTCCCCTTTCCTCCCTCCCATACATGCATTTGCGTCTCTGCTCCTCTCGTCCCTCTTTCTTTCTCTGCAGCTAATCTCCCCCTCCCCTTTCCGCACACCTCTGGTGTGCCTAGCCTGGGTCCCAGCCGATGATGGGACTCATAAAGCCTCCCAGATGAGGCGATAGCTAATGGCTGTTGAATAATGCATGGCAGGCAGGATTTAGAGAGCCCAGTCTATTAGCCTGACCAAATACTCTGGGCTTTTATTAAAGACCAACACTTACAATTACAAACTACATTAAGGCTGGGGTCCTGTCTCAGCTCCCCCTCGTTCGCCATCATTCATTGTAGTGTCCACGGTCATGGCTAAAGCAGAATATTATCTTTTGCTTTTTAAGATTTTATAGCCTTGAGCAACTGATCCTCTGAGAAAGGGTCACTGACAGCCCTCTCCGGTTGTTGTGTCTTTTTTACATCATTGTGTCAGGGGTTAGCGGCCCTTTTAGTCACAGTTGTAGATGGAATGAAATGGGTAATGCAGAGGGCAGTGGCGTCACATTTTCCCTGCTGGTGGCCTGCATGAAAATGGAGAGCTGATGCATATAGATGGGCTTTTTATGTTTCTCCCCGCTGTGGATTGTTGGTGTTTGAGGTAGTTGTGTGTCCAGGCATTGTGTTGCTGTGTATAAGATGAAAATAAATAGTCTTTTTTTGTGTGTGTGTGTCTCACACCTGTTTTGCATGCTCTACCGCATTGCTGCAGAGTTGCCATCAACTTCTAGATGGATTTTAGTTTCCGCCGCTTTTACTGTTACTGCTACAGATAAGTTGCTCGTCATTCCACATGATTATACATGCATGTTAATGGACTCTAATAGCTGTAAGTGTCTGGAAGTGTGTGTCCTGGAAGTGGTCTCCAAATAGTCATAAAGTGTTGTTAGCTCATCGCTATCTAAACATTCTTCTACCTGGCTATTTTTAAGTGCACACTTAGCTGTCTCACTGTAATAGTTTATTGACCTATCTCTTAATTCCAAGTCTGCTATGCAAGGTCTCATCTTGCATTTGCATACTACATTGTGACACGTCTGCATATTCCTGACAAGTGTGCAGAGTTAGGTATTTGTGAGCCGCATAGTCTGTTGAGATTTAATTTATTATTTTATTATAAATGAGACTGTAGTTGTGGGATCAATGGATGGCGAGTTACTGACATCCCACTAGCCCAAAGGTTGGGTTTTTATATCCGTCGAGATTTTTAATCATGTAATTCGAGGAACTTGGGGATACACAGGACATGTCAGAGTATAGACAACATCAGGAATAGATTGATGTCAGTCAGTTCAACACGAAAGTGTCAACTCTAAACCTTTGATCCATTGTCATACCCTTGGTCTCAGTACCTCATCTGCGGTGTGACTGGAAAGCTAAGTTATTTCGTGTCTGATCCACCAGTGCCTGGCTGAAAAGCTGTCAGTAATTTGTGGCCAAAAACATTCACTTCTACCACTGCTACTATTTCCTGTTTATTTATCTGTGCTTGGGTCTCTCTGTTTCTCGCTGATGTTTATTTAGTCTGATCTCCTGACTGACCCTCTGGCCAGCCAGTGTTCTTCAATAGACTGCACTCTATACATAGTATTCCTGAAATGTCACTGACTTTTAAACCAATCCTTCCAATCAGGTCACAATTTTTTAAAGCTTTCTGTCAAGTGAAATCTGGTGTAACCAAATAAGCGTAATAAACGCCCTTTCCCTCTGCCTGAAAGACCTGATTAAACATGGCAACATTCAGGTCCTGTCGACAATCAAATGATCAAATGACTCTGCAAGAGATACATGTTTTTATTTGCTCACCTCTGACGGGCTGCAGTGGGGAAGGCACACCTGTGTTAACCCGCTAATTTCCGTAATAATGTGCCATCATCCGCAAATTCCATTCCGTCTTTGTTCCATCAGTGCTTGGTGATTGGTTTTGATGTGGCCACCATTGTTCTTCTGCTTATCTTTCTTATTCTGGGTGACTTGGCGTAGTATAGTGCATTAATGCCTCCCACTGTCAAAAAAAGCATCACACACATAGAAATACAGTCTCTCTCTATTACATTTAGAGATGTTGATACTCGGTGGTAACACAGGTGCTGGCCACTTTTGATCGGATCGCTCAGGATACATTGTGGAAACAGGGCTCCGTTGTTTATATCGCTCGTGCTTCATCACTGCAATGATGTACCAGAGGGATAAATAAATAAATAAAAAATACAGCCATGCGGCGCGTCTGCTGGCGATCACACCTGGTTCTGCTGGGGGAAAGGAGCCACATGCCGATTGTAAAGCCTGCTTTTATATGCTCATTCTGGTGGGTTTGTGTTCTAATTATGCTTGTTCAGTGTTGGGAAATCAACCAACAGAAACTGGAAGACGATTTCATGTGTACATCCATACCCTCAGATCAGAAATGATGTGTATATTCATCAAAAATTAATACTTGTCAGAATGTATGACCTGCACATTGACTGCTTGTTAAAGCTTTCGAGCCATTTACCCACTTTGAGTAGTCTAGTTCCTGATTAATATTCTGGATTGAATTAGATGTCTCGAGCAAACCCGAAAGTGCCTCAAGCCATCGCATTTTCTGGTAGTGGCAATGAGCCTCATTTCTAAGTTAAGAAAGCAACATGTGCACCTTCAGACCCGAGAGCACCAGCAGCTCACGCTACCTATGCAGTGGAGCAGCTCCAAACTCCCTGGGTTGAAAGCAATATACAAAGCCACAAGCCAATTTTTTGCAGTGATGTGCACACTCGTACTATTGTAAAAAAAAATACCAATTTAGATGCATGACATTGATCAGAAAAAAATAAGGCAAACCTTCTCCAACAGTGAAAAAAAACCCATCCTCCAGGGGAAAAACTGGCTTAATGTCATGCAGTGTATCATTGCCCATTGTTACCATGCTAGCGGGGCTGAAGGCATATTGTCTGTGTCTGTGTTTGGAATAAAAAAAAGAAAAGGAAATATTGATTCTGCTCTTATTTAGTTACTCCGAACTAATACACTTATATTCATGCAGAAGTAAAAATATCAGTCCTATCAAATATGATTCAAATCAATATCAGGGGGCAGCTTAATTCCATCTGCCTCGAATCTCAGCTGTGTTCTTCTTGTATTGGATCGTGGATGGTGTACCTGGATGCGTGTTGTGTTCTCGGGGAGCGGGAGACAAGTATCCTTGTCTGGAAGACAATCTGTTGGCTTTTGTCTAAAAAGTGTGTTTTTTGCTTCTGCTGGAAGTCTCAGTGTGTGGGGGCTGCTAATTGTCTTGTTTTCCTCTCCACCTATCAAAGTAGATACTTGAGGTCAATAAGTAAGTAGAGGGCAATAGCAGCCTGGATGAGGGGGAAATGTGTTCCATAGAGAGAGAGAATATTTAGCGCTGGCGCTGTATCTATAGTATGCATTTTTGTAGATATAGGTAAGGAGTGGCCATACACAGGAGATATCAAGCAGGCTTTGCAGATATTCTGATTGCATCTCTACAGCTTTATACTGATATGGATGTTACAAATGATTCAAAAGTGAGTGTGCGTGTACTAGGTATTATGTCATGAGAACATAAATCTATACCAGGTGCCAGCATCATGATTCCGCTCGCTTTTCGGGTTAAAGACATGAACCTTTACATTTGGCTGAAGTGAATAGTGGGGACGGTGGAAGTCTTGATCAGTCATGATCGGAAATTATTATGTGAATCTAATGTCCTCTGAAGTAATGGGACAGTGTGTGCATGTGTGTTGAGACAGCAGAGGGCTGCGGTGGCTTATCTTCGTTAACGGTACCCCTCTGTCTCTCTGGAGGCACACAAGGAGCAGAGGGCAACTGCAGTCTGATGTGGGGCATCTGTTCCCACATTTGTTAAGCTTCGCCTGGTGTGTGTGATTTTAAGAATGCATGCGTGAAATAGGGGGGGGGGGGCGGGTTGGGGAGGGAGAGGGAGACAGACAGCCGGAGAGCGCTACGGTGTGTGGCGTGATCAGTGTGATAGGTGCAGTTGGTGGAGTGGAACGGCAAGGTGTTGTTGCAGTAGAGGGCAAGTGCCGACTTGTCATTGGTCTGTGTTCACGCTGACCCGGGGCGCCGGCTGCGCTCACCTCATTGACCGCAAGATGGCTTCCAGTCGAGTCTGCAGGTGGTGCTGAAGACACATCTCTTTTCGCGCTCATTCTCTGCCTCTCTCTTCTGCGCACCCTTTACATCTCTATCTCGCTTCACCATCTATTATACGTTCCGGTTGGAATACCAAACAGCCGCTCTGCTATTCCTCATGCCTTCCCACATTCACACTGTCCAGTCCTCTTGTGCACCGCGCATATGCACGCCTCTGTGAATGCTTCACTTTCCATACTGTAATCTCAATGGACACATTACATGCATAATCTACCCTATAATAAGCCTCTAGTTGGCCCCTGATGCCTGGTTAAGATAGGAAGGGAGAAGTGTTAATCAGACTCATTTACAGCACCGGCTAGTAAAAGGCAGGACCCCTTCACAGATGACCTGCTTCTCCTTGAGAGGAGCCATAGAAGTTCCTGATCAAAGTTTCCCATGGTCGGGGGGATCCTGAAGTGGGCCGAGATGCTACTGGTGGACCTCTCATAGCCAGGAGCCACGCTGCTGGTACATATAATGGGAATGGGGATTATCAAGTGGCCCAGTGTTGTATGGAAATGCTGTCTCTGGTGTGCCATCGCTGGGGACGGAAAGCGTATAGTACTCTGATTTATGGCTGCTGTGGAGAATTGAGTGCTTCATAAAGATTTGCTGCTGGCTGAGAAGCAGTAATCAGTGAAGTGATCTGACGTCGGTGGATTACAATTTCAACGAGTTGTAAAGGCAGTTATGATGCTTTGACTTTGTCTGTCAGACAATGTACGTGGAAGGAGTTAGAGTCTGACTCTGGCCCTCTGTCAAGGTCATATGGATTAGAAATGATTGGGTTTCCAATACTCTACTGGGGAGCTCTGCATGATGAATCATCACTCCATTCCAAATCGACACCAATTAGGAAGGGTTTGTTTATTCCGCTGTGGGACATGATGTGGATGTACGCTTGGAACGGGCACTTTTACCCCTTTCTCTTTTCACAAGCAACACTGTGGCATTTGCGGGGATTAGTGTAATGTGTCGATGTGTTTGTGTGTTTCCGTTTGAGTACCGTGGGGTTGGTATTTGTTTCAGGCCTGCGGATTCTCGTCGTATTTGTAAACTTGTGCACGCGTGTTTGCGCGTGTGTGGGCCATGTTGGCACGTGCGTGTCGACAGTCGTGTCACTCAGCGTCGACTGTGTAGTCCTGCTCTGTTTGTGCCAGGAGCTTCGTGTCTGTAAGGCATGCTATATGAAAAGTGAGGTTGCGGAGCCCAGTGCCAGAGCCAGTGAATTCATTTGCATTCATTCCACTGCCTGTCTCTCCTCAGAGCCCATTCTAATTACCAGCAGCTCAGGTCTGCTACAACACTGCGCATACTCCCCCTCGCCCTCTCTCTCTCTTGCTGAAAAAAATGGGCTGCTGGTGGTGCATTCCTGGCGCTTTGATACTACTCTCTCTTTAGCCTGCCAGAAATCTCTTCATGTTGGTTTGTTTGCTGTCAAGCCCAGGCACTTTCTTATGGTGTAGTGTAGGAGTCGGGTAGAAAATACAGTGTATGCATGTGTGTGCTCGCAAACGTCCCCGATACCCTGTGTGTTCTTGTTGTGATTGTTTTGGGGTTGAGGGAGATGCAATGTGTATTCATATACGGTAGAAAGAGCGAGATGGAAGGAGAGAGAGAGAATCACGAGGGTTGTAAAAGATGAATGTGTGCACTAATCTCTATAATGGCCATTGTAGCGTCTCACCTCCTGAGTCTGAAACACCTTGCCACGCCCTCTTCCGCATGATGCAAATTACCATGAAGGCCAATAACTCATATGGCATCATGCCTCGAAGGCTCCTCTGCATAGTTATGCATGCATGCACAATTGTGGAAGTACGACATGCACCAATACACACACACAAAATAAAAAAAGTAACCTGCGCAGCCAATGGCAGGTGGCAATGACCGGGCACCATGCAGCAAAGACAAGGTCAGGAAGATCAGGACACTGCTGTGCTCTCAGGAGAGATGAGCTGAGCTCAGCTAGCTGCTGCTCCACTATGAGCTGCATCCACATGAACCCTCCAGTCAGTGGCCCAGCAAGAAAGCCAAAATCCATTAAGATCAAAAAGTTCGGCTAGGTTGTTCACATCTGAGAAGCATCGGCTGATTAATTATAAGTTTTAAACATCATTTGAATAGCGCAGGACCGAAGGAGGCTCTGCTTCTGAGAATGTAATTTGAGCGCGGGCCCCTGCAGTGAAGTGTTTGAGTGATGGTAAGCTTCTTGCTGTAGAGCTGAGGAGCTAGACTCGGGAGGTTTCACGCCCTCTCCAGGGAAATGCTACTTTCAGAATCACCTGCAGCCTAAACACAACAGTGGATTTGCTCCAGAGTTGTTTTTGAGGATCGGGTACAAACAAGCAATTACACAAAAATTTACATAGATATACACCTTCATGTAGATGCACAAACAGACACACAGCCGAGCACATCGACTTAGTCCTGCGGTATGAAAAAGCCAGATGATGCATGGGTGCTAATTATCAGGCTCAGTATGGAAATTGACTGGGGTCCTTAAAAGAGGGAAAAGCTCTTTGAGCGCTTAGTTTCTTCATTTGTATTTTTTTTGCGTTAATTGGACAACATGATTGTGTCACTTTGTTAAATGGAGTTCCCACCATTTACCCCTGTGTCTGCAGAGATGAATCAATGGCTCTTTCTGGTCTAATTGCTGTCTCAACGCCCAGTGTCATCACTGTAATTATCAGTGTTTCTGTCACCATCACGACTGTTTTCATCATCATCGTTACCACTGTTATTACCAACGTTATCGTCATTATCTTAGCTATTCCCATCACCGACGCTGCCACCATTATCGGTAACACCATCTTCATCAACGTCATCATCCTCACTGTGATCATTAGCAATATTACTCGCCGTTATCATACGTTCGCCGCTATTGTCAATATTATCATCCTTCACGTTGGCTTCAACAGGAGCCAAACAATGAACCATACTGGAACTTATAATGTCTGATGAGATAATGCTTTATCTCTGGTCCGGAACCTTCAAGACAAAGACAAATTATTGCTGAAAGTCAACTGGTCAGCTAGGGCAGGATCCTATCTTATTACCTAAAAAAAAACAACAAAAAAGGGACAAAAACCATTGAGTTCTAATTTCAGTTGTCTGACCTTTTTATGGGGTTAATTATTTATTTCATCGAAGCACAGCAGTGGAATAAACTTTGTGGCAATTTAATGCAAGTCAATTAAGAAGCGAGATAGATGAAAAGCTATCCTGGGGGAAATTATTAAGCTTTTATTTTTAGAGTACCAGTGGATGATGTGGTTTTAGCTGCGGCTTTGTCCAACTGTAGTGTTAAATGTTCTCTAAAACGATCACATTCCACTGGTAGACTGGCAGGTTTGATATTGTTGAGGTCAGACTCTATGGATTTTATACGGCTTTCCTGTAATAAGTGAAATTAACTCTGCGCTAGAGTGCTGGGCACAATAATGATGAGCGAGGAAGGGAGAAGGGAGCCGAGAGCAAACACGGAGGGCGATGAAGAGGAGGAAACACAGTTAAATATTGGGTTTTAATATTATTGTGGCTCATGTTTTTTATGGCCTGCTTCACACTTAAAGCAGTGGACCTTTCTTATGAAAGTAGCTACACATTCCGTGCTCGTTGTCTTTCCTGCTTCTTATACCCTCTGTAAAGGTGGTGGCAAAAATCTGGCAGGCACGTTAGGATTTGAGTTTGATGAGGATGATTCATTTTTAGTTCATTTCAGACACAACCGCTACGTGTCTGTGTTAGCTTTTACATCCCATCAGTGCATTAGTATGACTTGGCTTAGGATGACTAAGTTTTTAAGTGTGTGCCACTTTAGGTCCAGCTCGCCTACCGTAATGCATTCCTAATACTTCAACCAAATACCTGTTGTTACCTGTTTCATGTCCCCCCTCTCCCTGTAAATCCCCTGGCTATAAAACGCTTTTCCTGATATCTCACTTACGTAACCAAAAGCTGATGAATCCTGGGAAAATATCTCATAAGCTTTCCAAAAGTGTCTTTTCTGGAAGGCTAAGTCCCAAAGGAACCCCAGGGTAGAGGATGTACTACACTGTCACAAATGTCATCTAGAGCTGTAATGGCCCCTCCCATGGCCTCTATCTACTCCCCACAGAGTTGATTTGATGTTTTTGAACTCCCGGCTAGCCCGCCAAATATTGCATGGCCCCTGCCCTACATTGCCAGACCTACTTAGGTTACGACTTCTATTTAACGGAACACCACAGCTTTGCATGTTTTGATGGGACTTTGTGTTTAAGAACAGGGGAGTGAGTTTGCCAGTGTTTCTCTGCCGTTTCCCAGTTTGTGTGAGAATTCAGTCAGTTTGTAGGTCTTTGGGAGTGGAGACCCAAAGCTGCCTTAGCTAAACCCTCTAAAGCACCATCTGGCAGCCCAAGTCCCTGTGTCACCCTACTCACCAAGATTACATCCTCCCCTGGCTCGTAGCTCCTGTTGTTTCTCCCCAGCTCCTGTCCACATTTCCCTTTTTCACTTGCCAGAAAGTCAACAAAATATCAGATGAAACTGTTGAGACCTTGTAGCCTTATAAAAGTCTGAAAATAATAATGGCATAATGCTTGGAGACATGACAAGCTGTGATTTATTTTTAATTAGGTCTGATTATGTTCTTGATTATAAACCTGAAAAATCAGTTTATCTTACTCAGGACTAACATTGAAAATATATCAGCCAGTAATGCAGTGATTGTTGCCATTTAAAAGCACCTCACTTTGTGGATTTGTAGTAGTTAATTGCTGGAGGAGCCATTTACTTTTCAAATTGGATACTGGATTTTTAGGGAATTATTTGTCTGGCGCCAAAATGGTTCGACCTGATTTGTTTCTGTTTTATGATTTGATTTGCTGCACAGTCAGTGGTAGCAATTCAGCCAAAAGAAATGTTTTCAAATTAATTTCATGCTGTTACTGTCTATTGTCTTTTTTTTTCTTCTTTTGGTCACCAAGAGTTTGCGATCACCCGGGAGAGCTGGAATATAAATTGTGAACTTCACCTACCAGCTCATGCTAACAAAACATTTTGCCTTTCTTGTTTATGGTTTGCCTCGGAGTGTGTGATACAAAGCTCTACCTAGGTTTCCTATGTAATGCGCCTTTAACTGCGGCACCAGAGCCATTCCTTTACCTGCTCTAGCTGCAATCAGAGCAAAGGATTTGTAACACTTATGCACTGCCTCTTCAATATTTGCCTTTTCAATATTTACCTCTTGCCACCCTCAAGGCTTGACACTGTAACAAAAGTTCTTACTTATTAAAATCATTTTCAAGTCAAATCAGAGGTTGATTTATTAGTGCCTCAAGCACAAGTTGCCCAGCGAGAGTGAGTGCCCGGGCCCTGTGAATGCATTACATACGAATTTTAGAGAGGAGTTAGAAAAAACAGATGCTAAAACAAACCAAAAATAAAGAAGAATAAACTACTTTCAACAGCTCAAAGATTAAAACAAAAAACCAAGCAGGGGATTTCTGGCTGAACTCAAAGGACTTCCAGTTACTGATGATTCACATTGACTGCTAAAAGTGAAAAGGCTGCTTTAAAGCTCCGGGTGCATTACAATGACACAGTGTTGCTGCTTTCTAAAAATGTACCATCAGTTTTCCCTAAGCATGTAATTTTTAATACTCAGAGGTGGTTCAGATGAAAATAACCTCCTTTCTCTATTCCATTAGTTTAGATTAAACAGCACCACCAGGTGATGACAAATCTTCTGTCACTTCACCAGCTCTCCTATAGAGTAAGCTTTGTCACTTCCCGATTAGCTGTTTAAATCCACTGATTCAGGGTGGTGAGAACAAGCAGGTTTGGGTCTTTTTACAATGATTCTGAAAAAAAGAATCCTCTGTCTAAACACATTAACAAACTGCATGCAGACACCCAACTTCAGCTGTTGTTATTCAACAAAAACATGTTAGGCAGGCTAAAAATATCACATTTTATGTGAGAGCGTGAAATGTGCATCATCGCAGATGGCCCAGAGCAATAAACAACAATGGAGGGAGGACAACTTTTACTGAGATCCTCAGCATGTGTCACAGAAACCATGAAATAAATATGTGGGATGAGTAATGGTTTGTCATACGTAATGAAGAGATAATTTCATTGCGTCAGTGTGGCGAGAATGAAGACAAATATTTCATAATGTGCTTTGGAAATATGACAAAGATAATCAGGCCACGTTGGAAGATCAATCGCCGGCAGAGTCTTTCGGAAAATGAAGAACTTGTCAATTTATTCAAATGGCATTTTGACAGCAATCACACAGTCATTTTTGGAAACATTAATGTCAAATATGCAGATATACATAGGCAGGGAGAGTGTTTTGATGACTGCTACTGCAACCGTGTTCACAATGCAATTTTAGCCGGACAGATGGCATCATAGAGATATTACAAGGAAATGTTTATAGCAGAGCTGTTCCTGTCCTGCCGTAGCATCCCTGCAACACTGCCACATTATATATCTTGTAAATGTGATTTCCAACAAGTCAGGGTCATAAAACCTGATGTGCTATGTGGGATGTTGATGAGTATCTCGCTCATTTGTGGTTATGACATACAATTTTGGCTTACATGTGTGTTCATAATGCAACCGTAATTTAGTGCGAAGAGATCAAAAGAACAATAGGATTTTTAACATTTCTCATGGGGGGTGCCGAGGTTTAGTATTATGGAAATGTTGATGATAAAACGCTCCATAACTGTTTGGCTGCAATATTTGGAAAAGATGTTGCCTCAATTTTGCTTGTAATAGCTGCCGAAGTGCAGATCCTATGAAGATGCATGTTCTTTGCTGGCACGAGACAACTATTTTCATGAGTTTTCTTAGTTTTAATCTGGCAAGGTGCATAAAATCTGCTCCCTAGTAGTGTGCATCTAATACTTTGAATAAGGAGGACAGCGGTATACTCCCTGGTGTGCTGCATTTCCAGATACTAAATTTTTGCTGACATCTTGGCAGCAAATGGAGTTGTAGACCAATACTATCTGTCTAGCAGAGTTTGGACTCCTTACTCCCTTACAAGAGGATTGAGGCTAATGTTACATTCATCGTCAATACAGCTGGACAGAGTTGCTCCTTTGGGACAAAAAATCCGCCGTGTTCATGGAACCATAATGCAGCCATATGGCATCAGCTGTCCCCCTAAACACTGATAACTAATGCCATGGGACGCTCGCTGCTCGCTCATGAATACATACAACACAGCTGCTTTCACACGTGAAAAGTTCAAACGCGCACGAGGACACGTTAAACAAACACCTACGTTTTTATTTTGGCAAAGCCGTAATTAGCCGCTTCTAGGCGGACAGGGCGGTGGATCGGGGCGCAGCAGCAGCAGCAGCAGGGGCGGGGGAGGAGAGTTATAGCAAAAGAGAATGATAAATGATGGATTGAGAGGGGCTCCAGCTAGACCCCGAGGTTAGCAGTGTGAGGGAGTTACAGCTGGCTAGCTCATTCCACCGAGCTACATATCTCATAATAAACATCACATGGGTAGTTTGGGCTGGCGGGTGCAGATTAAGCCAGAGCTGTTAGCTCTTTAAAGACTACGCGCTGTTGCAGGCAGCCAAGAACCTATTTATAGGGTGGCACGAAGTGTATCAAAGCAGGTAGGAAGGGAAGGCACCGGACAGGGGAACTTTTCAAGCTGATTTATGTCCCTCAATCAAAGTAATAACAATAAACTGTCAACTAACACGCCACTTTTATTTGTAATTTATGGAACTGCGCCGCTAATAAACCCATGTTTATGTCTCCCCTGTTCCTCCCTCCTCCTCTGCTTTTTTTTTTTTCTTCCCCCCCTCTCTCTATTCTCCTCCCTCTCTGTCCCCCTGCGCAGAGCTGCCCAGCAGTCCAGGTGGTCAGTTCACATTTCGTCCGCTGCCCCCGCCTCCCCCGCCGCCCCACGCCTGCACCTGTGCCCGCCCGGCGCCCTACACTCAAGTCAGCCTGCAGAGGAAGACCATGCCGACGCGATGCCAGGCCAGCCAGGGCGGCCAGGGGGCAGACACCGGTTCGAGCACAGACCAGGCGCAGCTTCATAACAGCTGGGTGCTCAACAGTAACATTCCCCTAGAGACCAGGTAAGGGAGCACAAACAAATTAAAAAGTCCCCGCTTGTTTGACCTTAAAAGTTGTCTTTAAGCTTGTGTTTCTATTTGCACAAATGAATAAAAAGAGGCAAAGGGGTTTCAGAATTTGGAACAAATGGAGGGCACTCGGTCCAAGTTGTCACTCCAGAGCCTTGTATGTGTCAGCTCGCAATGAAACTCATCAAATGAAGTGTATCTTCAAGGCAAACCACCCTACTTCATCATAATGTCTCTTGATTAGAGACATTTCTTTAATCTCACAAATGAGGATCATTAGATTAAAAGAAATGTCTTTCATCAGGAGTCGGAGTTGGCAAACTTTCACAATTTCTGAGTAGAATGATTAGGGACGTATGTGGAACCAAAGGATTTGTTCGAATGGCGTGTTTTGAACGTGTCGAAAGGAGTAAGTGGAACACCACTCGAGCCTCTTGGGTGCCATTACAGGACTTTGCACACCATCAAAGTCAGAGAGGATCTCAGGTCTTTTAGGGGTTTTTTTTCTTGTGCGTCATCACATAAGGATCTACCCAGAAAGAAATGTTCTTTTCAGGAACACATTGTGTTACCAGTTTAAGTAGATGTACCTCAGGAAAAAAAAAGTAAATCCAAATGCTTTGAGATGAGCTGGTGGAATTTCCTCCCATCAAACAGAATTAAGCATTTGCTGCTGCATAAGTAATAATTGATCAGAGAATTATTTAGGAGATCCTCATTTGTGAGGCTGCTTTTGAGAAGAAGCAGCAAGGTGCAAAAGAATATGTTTGCATGTTTAATGAGACCTCGGTGTGGCAGTGGAATTCTGGTATTATGAGGATGAGATTGGCAGGCTGCCACACCAGAAGAGGATTTAATAAGTTATGCATTAGGCCATAATTAGATCGTACCTCATTTAAAGGAAAGGAAGAATAAAATTAGATTCAGTGACAATTTAAATTAATCATTGGCCAGACACGAGTGTCAGTGTAAAAGACTTGTCAGAAAAGCATTGTAATTACATTACCCATCTTTATCTGTTGATATGTGTGTCCGCCTTTACTTGAATTGGCCACAATCAAAAATCCCATTTCTTGTATGTATTTTCAATAATTCAAACATTTGCTAAACATAAAGAACTCCCAAAGAGAGATGCGATTATAAAACTCAATTTCCACCGTGACTCAGAATATTGGATGATGCCTTTTTGTAGTAATACATTTTTGCATTGGGGACTTTATAATCAAATAAATTTTATTTGATAGAGCGCTATTAGTTCTGAACCATAAAATGTAATCATATTCATAGTCAATAGAATCATGTTCGTTCATAACATAATTCAGATATTATTGGCTCCTCTCTATCTCGCTTTTGGTGTTGAAGCTTGGGGAAAAAAAAAAAAGAAGGGAAAAAAAAAGAAGGAAAAGTCCGCACTCCTTAACTGTTTTGAGTTGAATTTAATAGTAAAGCACCTTCATTTCACTCCCCTTTCACGTCCACAGATGCACCGCTTATCTAACGATTTGATATTTTTTACTCGCGCGGTGCTGTTGCTATCAACTTAATCTTGGGCAAGAGATTAAAGATTTATCAAGTATTTACAAACTTGGCATGAGAACTCATGCTAATGGAATTATAAATGATGCTATGACCTTAATATAAAATGGCAAAAAAAATGTAGATGTCATGTTGTCAAGCACTGTTCCATTTCCCTCCATGGACGCTATATTTGATGAATCTATATTGAAATGTATTGACGATGCATCAGCAGAGATTAAGATTGTTTGAAGTGCGCATAGATCTCCTTTTTGGCTGCATATCCATTATATTTCTGGAGAGGGCGGCTTGTGTAAGTGGAAGGATGCAGATATGGATATTCAATATATCTGACGGGGTCTCACACTGGGTGTGTTAAGAGGCATAACAAATGTTGGCCCTGTAATAAATTGACTGCTGTCCTGCCTTTTCTCCTCCTTTCTCCCTTTTCTTCCTATTACTAAAAACTGAAACTACTTGAATCACACACTGTGTGCGTGCAGCCACGGACACACATACACACCCGCTGGCACACCTGCCGTGCATCTGCATGCACTGTGAACAGATTCATCCACCCACACACACAGTCCTTCGCGCCTATCCAGGTAGAGACAGCCCTTGGGCCTTAGACTTCAACCTCCTGGAGAGCAGGAACTCTCATTTTCTTCCTGTCTCGGGGGAAATCTGCCCTCTGATATGAATTCAGAGCTTCCTGGGCGTCGCCCCTGGATATTGTCTGAGAAGATCAAAGGCAGGGAGCCAGGAAGAACAGTGAAGCATTTTTAAAAGCGCCACACAAGAGGAAAAGAGATCTATACGCTTTGACAAATGCAATTTCTCCAGCTGGATTCTGATCCCTTTTGCTCTTATTCACCTTCAGTAGAGCAATAAAAGCACCACAGTGGACACGACCTTGTGGACTGGCCCCAAAACTGTGAAAATGCCCACCTGTATTTGTCACCTCTTCGTGGATACCGCAAGCATCTTTGAGCCAGTCTGTGAGTGCGTGTGTGCGCGTGAGCGCGCGTGTGTGTGTGTGTGTGTGTGTGTATCTGTCCCAAGTTGATCCCTATCTCTCAGAGTTGAACTAGCATTGACCCGTAGTTGTGTGGTTGCTCCATGAGCAGCCTCCTGTGTCCCCCATCTGACTCACAACCTTCAGCTGATGATGCTGGATGGGTGGATGGAGACAGACAGTGAAGGATGGGTGTCATCTGCCTGTCATGTTAAACAGCCATCGGGCCAAAATATAGACAGACGGAGTGAGAGAAACACACACGAAGACAGAGACTGTGGAGAATGGAGAGGGAGAGTGCAGAAAATTGCACATGCTAAAAATCACCAGGTCAGAATGGGCACTTTTTAGTTCCACCATTTGTGAAAACGGTTTGAGTTGTATATATTATTTGGTAATTGCTGGTTTCAGATAGTCATAATTTACTGTTGCTTCTTTTATATTTACGCAGAGATTGTTAATTGTTAATAATGTGCTATTAGGGCAGTTTTAAACATGCACATATTTTTAGTGCTCATTATTACAATATTCTTTTATTCATCCTACACTGCGAAATAACAAGTTAAAGCAAAAACCTGTACTTGCTGTCTTGAAATTAGATAGATAGATAGATAGATAGATAGATAGTTTTATTAAAGAAAAGCTATTTTAACCACAGATGGGCTTTTTGGTTTGCTGGACATTATTACGTCTTCAAAAGAACATTTTATTTAAGAATGTATTATTATGGAGATACTTATTTAGTGTCCTCATGCAGAACAAACTCCAACAATTCTTTTAACTGTTTTCTTTGCTCTATTTAGATTCACTCAGCTCTAATTGATTTTACATTAATCATTTTAAAATACTACTTTAATGTTTATTGCCTTATGGAGAACACTTTGTACCACTGCTGTTGTTGGAAATTCACATGAACAAACTCGACTCGCCTTGAGATAATTTCACCCGTTTCATATGCAAATCCTCTTTTAGTCCAAGATATTTTTTTTGGTTGTTTGTTTTGTAATTTGCTTGACATGAGCTGTGAGCTTTGGAGGAAATTAAATTCTTGGAAATTCCTGTCCCAGCAGCTGGTATGTGCCCTGGCTATTTTTTATTTTTTTCTCTTCCTGTCTTTTTGTGGCACAATCAGTTGAATGTGGGACAAGATGCTTTGCTTGAGATTGATGTTTTTGTCGTGTGCGAGGACAAACAGGGAGTTGGGGAGGTGGGGGGGGGATTCTAAGGACAATGCACAGCGACACTTTCAGCCTGCTGTCTGGACCTCGCTTTAATGGCCTGTCCTCCGAGGGCCCTTCAGAGACTGTGGCCCAACCAGCAGCCCGCGACCTCACACCCTCCGCTTCACGGACGGAATAACACTCTGGAAAAGCTCGCACATCCTCCCTGGCATATCACACTCTCAGCCGGCATTAACCCCTGGAGAGTGTTGTGGTAACCCGGGGCAATCCTGGCGGTCATGAATTCCAGGAGCTCCGGGATATTTTTCTGTTATGGAAAACACACACTTACTGCAGAGAGAGAGAGAGAAATAAAAAAAAAAAAACAATGACTCATTTCTGGATGCCGGCTCTAATTTTTTCTCAGAGTGTAGCTGTCCTTTGTTTCCCTCACCGGCACTCTTTGTTCGCTTTTTGATGGAAGCAATCTGGACAGAACGCAACACTGCAGGATCTGCTTATAATTGCCTGCCTGGATCCACTTTTCCAAATTGCATAATTTCCCCACCCCCTATTCCTCCCTTCCTCATCTGACACCCTCCAATCCTTGCCCTCCATTATCAAAACACAATATAGATGAAATGCTACCTAGATTAATTGCCCTTCAGCCTCGTTTCCTATCATCGTCTGCCATCTAACTCGTTCTTTTTCTCGAAGAAAATGAACCTCATCTTCGTTTAACTAATACAGCTATATAACTTAAGTAGTCACTTTGATGAGTCAAAAAAAAAAAAAGAATAGGTAAGTCATTGATCCTCGGGTGCGAGGGCTCTTTCATTCTCTTTTATATTAGTGCCGCTCTGCGTGGGTGCTCGTAATGTTGCGCCAGAGAGACACTTTGTCAAATTTGGTCTCTTTCTCTGATCAAGTATCTGAACTGGATGAGTGCTCGGTTTCATTTTCTGCAGCTTATACCGTGTCTCGAGTGTTCTCCGGGCTTATTCAATAGCGGTCTGCGGGCGGCCTGTTTTCTATTGTTTAACTGGTTATAGTGCACTAACTGTGAATAATGCGTGCGTTTTATATTTGTCACGTATATTGCTCACCCCCCCAGAATTTATTCCGGAAGATGCGAGGGGAATGCGAGGGGAGTGCTTAGCCAGTATCTTAGACTACATTTCTTCCTTGATTTTAGCCTTCGAGATTAATCTTTGATGATGCATTACTTGCTAATTTAAGAGACCACTTAAATTAAAAGCACACAAATGCAGATTAAACATGCAGGATATTAAGGATTTAAGTGAATTACACACAGTACTTGGCTGTTCTAGGAACCATATTTTTTTACAGGTGTTTTTTTGGGAGAGGGTGGGGCGGTCTTTTTCAGAGGCGAAGTAGAACACCGTGTCCCGCGTGTTATATGAATCCCAAGCCAGTCGGTAAACGTCATTTATAAAATGGCAGGAGAGGGGTCTCTTCTTGAATCTCCTAGCTTGGGGGTCCTTTAAATGAGTTTCAGTCAAGCGTGCGTACACAGAGTGAAAATGAATTCCACCGAGTGCAGATTTGCATAAATAGAATCCGAATAAGATACTTGATACCTTAGAAAAGATGATGTGTGTGCCATGTTAAGATAATTAGGAAAGCTTCAAACCACTGTCCTACATAGGCCTGCACACCGACTGCCATTGTTTCCAATTTCATACCTTAATCTAATTTAGTTAGACACAAACAGCGTTCCCAGAGGTGGCAGGTAGTTTGTGGGACACGCGATGCACACGCGCTCACTGTCTGGAAGATAGGGCGGCAATTAATTGACTGT
>CAESWR010000073.1:886505-901191 GCA_903171835.1 Mullus surmuletus | reverse complement strand
CCGCCACCACCACACCCACACGTGGTGATCAAGCAACAGTTGCATAACAATACCGGAGTGTGACGCATTCCGTGCTGTGAGTCCAACGGAAGAATTTAGAGGGCAGCGGCATATTTTTTTTATTTTTTATTTTTTCTCCTCTCAAGCATTTCAAGACTTAAGACTCGGGAGACACATTACATCCAAAACTGTGGCACATCATTAAGTTACACTAACGGCATTCATTTGCGGGGCAGCCTTTGAAAAAAGAAAAAAGAAGCCGCTTTCGCACATCTGCTGTGTCCCACGGTCTCAACCGTGCTCTCTCGTAGTTTAGGCTAATGTTTGCAACTTTATCTTGCCCTCTGTTGGGTTTAGAGATTCAGTGTTACATTAAGCAAACACCCTGATTAGCCTCTGTTCCAGCAGCCAGATTTCTGTCTTGTTACAGCAGCTCCTCACTACCCTGCTGTTGCCCTTACAGAACCATCAACACGCTTCACATGAAAAATTCCTCATTGTTTCTATAGTGTGCTATCCTTCTTAGCTAATAAAGAGGTGAAAACACAGACTTCCTGCCAGGAAACATTCGAAAGTCATTTGTGCTTTCACCAACTAATTTTCGCTTAATGAGCTCGCTCGCTGCCACTGATAAAATCACCCGGCGACAGGTGTCACTGACGCAGATAAGGGCTGTCTGGCACAACTTCATCTACATCCATTTTGTGTCCAAAAAAAGTCTGAGCAGGTCAAAACAACACCTTTTTTTTACAGGAGCGGAGATTTTTGTTTTTATTTTTTGTGATTCCATAATTCAATATTCCGTTAACACACTTTAACCTTCCTATTTCGTCTGGATCGAGTTTGACCTTTCATTGGAACAAGGCTTCAAAATAGCTATATAAATGCAACAAAACCGATAGTGTCATTGCGTTTGGTTTTGAGGGTCTCTAAAAAAAAGAATTCCAGGTCAAATCTGCCCTGGTGGAGAATATTAAAGTGTTTGCCTGCTGCTGTGGATGAAATTGTACTCACGGATACATCTAGGAGACCTAACCTTAACCCTGGAAACATGGGATTGATAACTCTGCTTCCAGTGTCGTTATAATTTGCATGCACATGTGCCGGGAAAGGGAATGGGAAGCTCGAACGGAAAGCTGAGGGGCTTACAGCAGCGGCGGAGTGAAATAATATTTGTATCTGTTTCTCCCGCAGACACTTCCTCTTCAAACAGGGGTCGGGGTCGTCGGCCCTGCTGTCAGGCGCCGGCCAGGGTTACCCGCTGACCTCTGGGACGGTGTACTCCCCCCCACCCAGACCCCTGCCCCGCAGCAGCGTGACCAGACCACTGTTTACCTTCAACAAGCCTCACCGCTGCTGCAACTGGAAGTGTACGGCCCTGTCTGCGTCGCTGCTCACCCTCACGCTGGCCCTCCTGCTCACATACGTCATCGGTGAGTCGCAGCGTTCGGGTCGCGCGCCTCGCGGCCCCACGCGTCGCAGCGCTGATTTCATCTTAGAAAAAAAGAAAAACAAAAAAAAAAAGAGGTCAACATTTTCAAAACAGATTGCTGGAGGAGTCGGGAAATTGTGAGGCTTGTCAAGAGACTTTCTAAATAATTCAGAGAGAATCGATAAAAAATACAGAAACAAACTCGGTAACAGGGAATATTACACATACAGAAGGTTGCAGACATCACAGGTTTTTAGAAAATACGGTGGGAAAAAAACAGATTAGGCAATCGATTGGGATCAAAGCTGGACGACCGAAAAAAGAAATCACTTGTACTTTGAAGGAGTTGGATTTAAAAACAGGAGCAGGTAATATATTCCAAATGTGACCCTGTGTAGGTTATTCTGAATTGCAAATGAGCTGTCCTGTACCAAAGCGTACAAAATTCTTAATTATTCCATGATGAATATACACACACAGACATTTCGCGCTAAAACTTAACTTTTGCTCTCTCGTTCTCATACAAATCCACAATTAATTTATTCTCTACCTTTTTCAGTTGGTTTTTTTTATGATGGTGCTTTGACCTTATTTTGCTTCTTGGAACGTTTGGTTTTTTTTTTTAAGGTAAGAACTCATCTCTCTTTATTTTGTTTTAATGAAAAATTAATTCACTTCACTTGCTTTGGTTTGTATTATTTTAATCCCACTACATTTTATTTATTGATTAAAAGTACAGACGGATTCTGCATATTTCCATGTCCCTCGTGAACATCCACTTTTATGATTGACTCCTAATGGTCTGGAAATAATGTGGATGTTTAAACTCAGGAGAGTTTCTGAAGTCATTCTGCAGTCTGAAAGATTGTCAGTGGAGCTTGGCAAAGTCAAGTACCAAATTTATTCATCGATCCCGTCCGATTGCACCAATTCCCCGTTCTTGCTCAACCTTGGCCCGGCCCTCCACCCCGGCACATCCTCCCCTCCTCCGCCAGCCCGAGTGCAGATATCCCAACCCTCCACCCAGCCAGTTCATTTCCCTCCTGTGGTGGTGCTCAAGGTCACACCGGAGCAGGCGGGGGGTTCACATTAATCACACACACACTCACGCAAGCACACACACACGCACAAGCAAATCCATGCAGATTAATCCCTAGGCTGAACCATGCTATTCCATTAATGTCCCGGCCCCGGTAATTAGTGCATTAGTGAGGAGTGTGAGTGATGACTTGGAGACGACATCACCTTTTAATTGGTGTCATGCTCCACTCCTGCTTGGCAGTGATTGATCTCCATGTTGACATCACCATAGCAACATCGCCAAGATGTATGGGACGTAAGCACAGATGATATGTTAGCCTGTAAATCAAAGATATTCAAATCCAAGATGAAAGTGGTCATGGACTTAATGTCTTTGTCTTGGGGGAGAGGTTGAGACACAGGATTCCAGATGATTAGGTTCTCTCATTACATAATGATTCAGTCATTTTAATTAATAAATGAACAGCCACTGACAGGAGCAGAGAGGGGTGGCGGTGGGGGGCGATACAAAAAATTTTGCCCCAGAAGCATTGCTGTATCACACTTTCATCAAATGACGGCTTTGCTGACTTCTGCGTATTGATTTTAAGTCTCTCTCATTAAATCAGGTAGTGTAGTGGAGATCTTTTTTTATTTGCATACATACTTTAATAAGAAACAGAAGAAACGAAATTAATTATTAAAGATATGATAATTAATTAACCTTTATTCCAAATTAAATCATCCACTGCTAGTTATTCTGCTGTTACATTATAAATATTCATCATTATTTTTTCATCTCATATTGCCGTGTTGATGAATCACAATGTGCTCGGGACAAAGTCACAAGTGCTTACACGCACAACGCTTTTCAATAACACTGAATTCATTTGTCAATCAAGGGATTGATCGGTTATCCCAGGGCATCAGAATCCACACCAAGGCTCAAGTTTTTCTTACGTTGAATACATTTGCTCTTATTTGTTTGGACTAGTGTGGTTTGCATTTCAGTTAAAGCTTCACTCGACAAAGCTGCGTCTTGTCACCGCATCACCTATGTGGGCTGGGCTGCGTTGAATGATGAATGAACAGATGGGGATTGTGGTATTTCCTACGGTGCTGCTGCAGCTTCTTGTATCTTCCATATTCTCACTTCCAACATACCAGAGGAGTGTCAGCATTTTATTTTTTTGCTGTTGACTTTTTATAACATCAGTGGACCATATTAAACCTCTCTTCACCCCCCCTGTGCACTACCACGGCTCATTCTTCCTTTTTTTCTGGTGATCGCCTGCTGTTTCTTTCAGTAATTGGTCAGACTGTCCAAACTCCTGTTTCTGGTCCAAAAAATAAATAGATAAATAAAAAGATAGGCATCCCCTGATGTCACCTTCTCAGTTATGGGGATTTAATGGTGTGATTTATCTTGTGTGATGGCATGCTAAATATCGTCACATTTAAGATTCTTGCTCTGATAGAAAATGGTATTGGATGCCATGGGCTTAAGGCACTCTAATGGGGATGTTTCACTATTTTTCTGACGTTTTAATGATTAATCGAGGATATAATCAGAAAATGAAAAGATAATGGTGGTAGTCGTTAGTTGCAGTCCCCTCCGCATGTGTCCGTAGCCTACAGTTCATCTTTATCAACCTTCCTCATGCAGTACTGGAGGAGGTATATCGCCTGTCAGCGTGATACTGCAGACGCTGTTAACTTAATCAAGACATTTTCAGCATCACAAGAAAAAGAAAAAAAAAAAGGGACATATTTCTTTACACTCGTGCCAAGCTGGAGCCGAACATTTGAGAACGCCGGAGATGCCCAACACCCTCATTCCCCTCCCCTTCATTGAAAATCAGCTTTACACAGCTGTTATATTTGGCTGATTCATTATCTTCCGTCGTAAGGCTCAGCCAAACTTTGCTTTGCCGCAGTCTTCCATGGTCCGGCATGTAAACCAGATCACAGAATCCTCAAAACATGCCTCTGACATCGGAGGGAACGTATGGAACCAACACCTCAAATTATTGCCAGCTCATTGCAGAAGTTACAGTGTGACTTGCTTATTAATTTGGGGGAAAGTAACCCCGCAAATAACGAGGCAATAATATTATGTCTTAAATTAGGGTTTCCAATTAGCACGACAATAGGATGATGCGTGATTGCAGAGATAACGCTGTGCCTAAGTGATTGCGACGCTTGCCCCCTGTTGTGATTAGCGAAAGCGGTCCTCCTCTCTTTCTTTACTGCCCTCTCTCCTCCCCTCCCATACCCCCTGGTGTTGCAGGAGCTGCGAATAGCTTTGTTAATTTGTTTATCTCCCAACGTACCCCTCCCTCCTGCAGACGTAGCTTGTTATTAAGCACAACACGGCCATCAGATATGAGGAGCAGGCATTATGATAGCGAACGGGGCATTTAAGGAGAGATAGAGGACAGATTAAGATTGCATCTATAATCTTGAAGAATATTGCCGCTGCCAACACTACCAGTAACTCGTTTTCTATTTTAAGCCTCATTTAAGTTCTTCCTTTGCAGAAATCTACCTATTATTGCTCTATCTTGCTGTCAAAATAAAAAAAAAAGCTAATTGGAGTATTTTCTGCATTATTTAATGAATGCTTTGCTGTTTTGTTACAGCCCGCAGTTGTTGAATTCAATATGAGGAGAGGGCGGGATGTGTCAGTTATGAAAGATAATCATCGCTATGGCAACAGGGCAAAGCTTCTGGCGCAAGTGGAGGGAGCAAGTCGGCAGCAACCTGCAATCACATAATCACCTCCAAATCAAATTTCGGTCACTTACACACACACACAAACGGGTCGCAAATAGTGTAAAGTGTAAGCTATGATCTTCATTATCGTTCTGTTGTGCAAAACCCGCTGCTTCAGGGTTCCTGGTGGTTTCATAAACAAGGAAATGACTCATTAGGGGCTTAAGTTCATTACACGCATGCTATTTTATTTCATTAACTTTATTTTCACATTTGGATGACACTTTAAGGCATCCACTTTGGATTTTAACCATTATTCACTGGGGTCAAACTCAGAACTCTCTTTTGTGTACTATAAAAGAAGTCCATTGACTTCTACTGTTGAGTGACAACTCATGGTTATATCAATATTAGTAAATATGACAAGTAATATTAAATGAACTGATTCATCGTGTGACTAAAGTAACAAAAAAAAGCTCTTTCACAAAAATCAAGCACAGTGTGGAAGCTTTAACAAGACTTGGTATTTTTGCCTTCAAATTTGATTTGACAATTAATTGATGATAGCTGGTTTATTGTTTCAGTGCCATTCTTAATATATATGTAGCACTGGTTGGATTTTTCAGGCGATCCAATAATTCATTGATTATGTCTTAGTCATGCTCTCATGGATGAAGTGATTTTACCTCATGCTTTGGATTGTTGACAAACGGAAACAAGGCCTTTGGACTGTGATGCACATGTTGCCATATTTATGCATTCAAATCCCAGCGTAAACTAATTTTGAAAAATCAATAGAATTATGGAAATATCAGTTGTTTAACAATGCAGCCCACCAAACCATGTGTTGGGTGGGCGAGTTTTTACTTGTTAAATTGCTCCCTCTTGATGTGTGTTTCTCCTCCAAACGTCCTAGCAGGCTGTGTCTGTCTCAAAGCAGGGAGCTGATTACGGCTTATCGTGAATTAAGTGCTCTCTCCATTCTGTGTTCTTGACGAGCCGGACAAAGAAGTCGAAAATTTACAGTAGGGATCTGGAATTCGCATTCTGCCGACAGTATATTAGGGGTGGAAGACATTTATTCAAAACACATTCTACATTACATCATAGTTATGCCACGATGTATAGTCTTACAGAAGCTCCAATTATGTGGAGTAATACACTTAACGATGGGACAAAGCAAGCAGAGAAAAGAAACAGGTTTCTAGCAACTCCTGATTTCTAATGTTATCAAATAACAAGAATCATCCATTGGCACTGCATCTCATTTGAGTAAAAATGTGCGACTACAGACACAACGCCTGTAAAAAAAAAAAGAAAAACATAACCATTTTTCAGTCCTTGCAGCTGCTGCACCGCTTCCACATTCTGACAGCCACATAAGAGGTGGTAAACAGTGGCGCCGCCATGTTTGATGCAACCTGCTGTCACCACCGCTGATTTCAGCCAAACACAATGTGCATCTATTGGCAGTGACTCATTATAAATGTAAACCTTGATCATCACCCACATTGTGATTATGACAGTGTGTTTTGGCAAAGATTGTAAGAGGAGAAGATGACAAAGAAAAAGACAGATGTGAGTTTGGCTTAATTAACTTTCAGAAAAGCAGCAGCTTTGAAATATGAATAAATCTCAGATGTTGCTTCAGCAACCAATATCCTTTTTTTGCCTCTTCCAATTAATTATGAAAGAGTGAGTGAAATCTGTTTTTAGGAATGCGGGGTACACTCTTGATGAATTATTTTGTTGACAGACATTGATGGTGTATTTGACCTCCTCCTTTTTCTATTTTGCAGAAATTTCTCTGGATATGACCAGAGTCTTTTCTGTGTGGCGTTCACTTTAAAAAGAAAGGAAACAAAGAAAACAACAAACAACTTCTAAAGTAATTAGTACATTTTAAAGACAAATATCGGCTAAAATGATGGAAGGTGTGCCCTGCCTCAATAAGGCTAAAATGGCTTGTTTGCTAAGATTTTTGACTGTTATTAACTCACGTCAATGGCACTCTGCTATTACAGAGAAAGTAGGACTCCACTGCTGATTGCAAGTCTTTACAACTCCGGTGTTGTCGATGGGACCAAATGTCTCTCCAGTGATGTGAATGTGTAACTGCAAACTTTTAAGTAACTTTTCAGGCTTAGTTTCTTCCGTCAAAGGGAGTTTTTTTTCCCCCTGACTGTCACCAATTGCTTGGTCAAGAAGAGATTTGTTTGGTGTGAAATGTAATAATGGAAATACAGGTGCCAGGGAATAACTGTTAGTAGCTTTGTGCGATTCTCCATGTGTCCATGTTCTATAAAAAAAAGAAAGAAAGAAAAAGTCGTGATGAACCTAATTAAATTAGTTTGGCAATGGAGTGTGGACTTCTTAAAAACAAACAAACAAACATTCAGCCCCTCAGTCCCTTTGTGTGTCTGATATTTAATATGATTTTGGAAGAGCGGAATATTGAACATATCAGAGTTTGGGATTGAGATAATCAAGATTTGATCAGTGACAGCAACTTTCCGGCTTTCTTTCTTTTCTTGTGTCTATTAAAGAACTGTAGACATAAGGAGCAGCAGGAATGATATGTGCTTGTTTCATCTACAGTTTCTCATTTGAGAGAGAGGCTTTCTGTAATTTTAGGCTCTGACAACGCAGTCGCCCTAACTTGATTATTTAACTTCCCGAGTCTCTCTTTAAATGCTCGAGTAATGAGCCAATAGCCGGGATGAATCAGTCCCAAGTTTATTGTTGTTTTGTGTTTTCAGAAAAACTCTATAAACTGTTTTTCGGATTTATTTTTTTTTCATCTTGTGTGGGTTTTTATCTCGCGTCTGTCTTGCCACTCACAGCCCTTCTTGTCTGAAAGTGTTTGCAGCAATGGCTCTGCGTGTGAAATGCCCTCGGATGATTAGGGAGCCCGGCATCTCGCACGGTGCTGCCAAAATAGAGTAGGGTTACATCAGCTTAATGGCAGATGCACTTCACTCCACTCCAAAAAAAAAAGAGAAGAAAAACAACACACTTCACGCATGAGCTGGCACATGGTGAATACCCTCATTAATTATTTAATGACAAGATATCCGACAAGATGGCAGGATTCAATGCCGACTGACCTTGTGATTTTTTTCTGAATAGCAACTTGAAATATTTCCCAACGCAATCTCTCGAAAAATCTTTTATGAAAAATATAGAACATTTAATTTTCTTCAGTTTTCTTTTGATATTTCACACTCAGACGTGTCTCTTTAATGGACTTTAAAGTTGAGGTGTCATAGATTAGATCTCATTCTCCAGATGACAGCCTGTGCAATGGTGTACGTTTCTGTTTGAGATCTTGCGTATCTTGTGACTTCAGGTACTTCTCTGGCCTGAAGTTTTTCCTCGCGCTCTCTCACAAAGACCTCAGTCCCACTCACCCCTTTTCATCTGCTGCTTCTTTAAACGCCGATGTGATTGATCTCGCCACCCGCTGGTCTGGATTCTTCACATTAATAATGTATCGGGTCTGTCGGCCACTTTGTGCTGTGCTGCATCTGGTTTGCTTGTGGTCATCAAAATTTAAAAGAAAAAAAAGAAAAGCAAAGAAAAATGCTTTTAACGTTCGGGATTATGCTTGTGTTAACATAAACTCTGTAGATGAGGACCGTTAGCAGCGAGACAAGAAAAGAACCAATTTAATAATCAGACTGAATACACAATCATCTTTGAATTACTTGATAATATCGCTAAGGAAGCTCTTCCAAGCATGCGGGAGGGAAGATGGAAACAGTGGTAATCAGTAATTGGTGGTTCATCACTCCAACTCACGCTGCGACACCTCATGCGATGCGTGACTTTGCTACAGCTGAGACCCTGCGTAGGGTCCAAAGTCTCTTTGTTTGACCAGAAATCTTGGCAAACTCTTTTTGCTGATGACATATTTTTGATAGGGGAGGGACCACGCCCAAGGTGAAACCCTTGGACCGCGACCAGTTCTCCATTCCGAGTTAAGGCAAAACTGAAAATATATAAATGTTTGGGCGCTCTACTCAATCCCACAATCTGGAAAATGGGGGCATTTGTTTAAACATGAGGCTTTGTATGGAAATTATTCAACAAAAGGGCCTCAATTGGAATTGCTCGAATGTGCTGATTCACTCGCATACAATCACACATCACAATCTTGGGGCTGCTGCTCAGGCTGCTGTGCTTTGAAATGTTTGTATTATGTCCGTCTTGTGCTGGCAGGTGATGGGCAGCGTGCCCAGAGATTGTATGCAGAGGGGTCAGCTGTGTGCGTTTGTTGGCTGTTGGGATGAAGTTGTAGAGGAGCTGACTCTGCCTGCCTCTAATGAAACGCTATTTTCCCAACCCAAAAATAAAGTGGTTGTTTGTTTTGTCTAGGATCAGCAGCGATCCTCCTCATTGAGCAGTTCTGTCAAGGATGGCAACTTGCACCCAACTATCTACTCAGCAATGCTGAGTGGGAAAGACTGGCTGCTACAACTTGTTTCCAGCAAGGCCTGGAATCTGGAACTCTCGTATGTCCTGGCTCAGCACTGTGCAGTTGGACACAAAAATGCTGTCAAACGCAATGACTCAATCACAGTTCAGCGACGTTGTGTTCCACTCTGTGTGTTGCACCCGGCTCTCTTTGTCTCAACAGATGTTTTTAATCTAGTTCCTAAATTTAGCTCCTACTAAGGCAGCTTTTCCCATGGACTTAAAACGTGCATGCGTTTGTGCATGTGTGCCCTTGTTTGGGACTGTGAGTGTGTACACGTCCTATATACTAACGGATCACTTTTATAGCTTATACTTAAAAAAATAAATAGATGAATAAATACAGTAAATCTGAGGATTTATTGGTGTTTAATTCCGTTGTAACTCGGGATCTCAGTTTTAAAAAGATCAGACTATCAATAAATTCAAATGCACAGATTATGGATTGATATGATAACGATTTTCAAAATAACAGTTTGGCAGATATGTGATGCCGATATGATTATTTTGTGTTAGGAATTTTACTCTCCTTTTATTCCAGGAAATCAACTTTTCCGATTATGGAAAAAAAACAAAAAACGGTTTTGTTTTTCAGTCCATCCCCACAACACATTTAAATGGGCACACATTCAATGACAAATGTATGAGACAACCTTTAATGCAAACCTTTTTCACATCAACTGATAAAAATCAGCTGCTGCCATCAGTGAATGTCATCTCATTTGCTGACAGGCCGATTGGCAGCCAACAGCGCAAATATATGGGCCGATAGAGCTGATTATCAGCCCATCTGAATCAGACTGTGTGTTTTATAACCGTTTCATAATTTATTTTTTGAATTTACCAAAACTATGTAGTATGTTGAGTAGTTCCTATAGGTTTCAATACATTTTGTATTCATGAGGACATTTCCTGGGCTTGTGTACTGTGATTCATGCTCTTGCAGGGAAAAAAAAAGAAAAAGAAGAAACAGGGTTTATTTACTTAAGGTGTTTTAAATTGATTTCATAGTTCAAAAAAATCTGGATATTTTACTTTTATATTGCTGGAAAAGAAAACAAAGAGCTCGCTTGTGTGTGAGTGTGTGCATGCGTGACTTTGTGACCGCCAGAGATTGTGTGTGTGTGTGCGCACCGACGAGTGTGCACTCCACACCCCCAGCTTCTTTGAGCCAGCTGCTTCATGCCTCATTGGGGTCCGTATTGATTGGTCCAGTTTCTCTTTGTTTTCAGTCCTCTATTTTGGTCGACTGATGCAGCTCTGAGAAACCCGCTGGCCTTTGCTAAAACTGCCCTAACAGCCACAGAGGCCTTTGGTAAAATTGCTTTAAATGGCTAGACAGACACTAGTCGGGAAGCTCTGAATGGTGAGAGAGCCCTTTGGTGAAATGCCTCCAGAAGGTCAGAGAGGCTGAAATAAAATAGCCTCAATGGCTCCAATAGTTCACCAGGCGGCAAGTGCATGCTTGCACACACACACACACACACACACACACACACACACACACACACACACACACACACGTGTGGCTGTGCTGGGCAACACACATCTGCTTGCACTCCTTGGCTTTTTTCATCCTCTCTATGATGCTGTACCGCAACCCACGCGTCCACACACGCGCACACACACACACACACACACATAGGGAACGGAGCTTCATGTAAGCGGCAGTGGCTGCGTTTCAGTTCTCGGCGGTGGTAGCTAATGGCTGCCAGAGGGGAATCAAACATGGCTCTGGTCTCCCTCTCCATTTAACACAATTCTGTCTGTCTGTAACATGACTCAGCTTTCAGAAAAAGGGACCACATCAGGAAGACAGCGAGTGGGAGATAGACAGAGATAGTGAGGGACTCTGACAGAAAAGCGAGAGGGGGTGTGATTAGAGTTGAAAGAACAACGGGGAAGAAATGCATGAGGTGGAAAAAAAAAAGCAGTTGGACTTGGTGTGCTGTCGCTACCGTGACTAACTAGATGACATTGACGTTTTACTGGTAAATAAACACCAGGACACACTGAAAATCTCATCACATGGGACGCGAGAAGTGTGTCACCACCTCCGCTCTGTCTTTATCCCTCTTTCCGTCATTCCATCCCTTTTTATCCGAACAGAGCTTCCCGTTCCAGATTAGGAAGGTCACACTGATGACAAGTTCGGTGGTGAGTCGTTTGGAGAAGGAGACGCAGAACCTCGTCATCAGTCACACACGCGAACGCACACACTTAAACAGTCATGACAGTGGTAGTCGAGGCTTTCAGGTTGGTGGGGAGCAAGAAAAACACTTTAGCACCTCATGTCTGTCAGTGTGGAGCGAGGGCCGACAGGCGAAAAAGGCATGGGGGCAGGCGGACCCCCAGGCTCTCCGTCTCTACTTTAACGTTGACTTAGACACAGTTTTGTTTTATTGGCTCTGAAGTTCCCCTCCTTTGCTCTCCTTCACACTTGTTTTCCCCATTTGTCTCTCTCCTTTCCCACTCCCTGCTCTCTCTCTCTCTCCTTTTCTCTGTGTGTGTTCTTTATCTCCGTCTGGCTTTCTTTCTCCCATCCTTCAGAAGTTGTGGCTTAGCTAGAGGCTGACACAGCCATGCAGAACTTGGATGAGCAATTGCTTTTACTGTACATGCTAAACTACACTCTAAATCGAATGACTGATGCTCTTGCAAGTGTTTGCTGCTGGGCAAAGCCAGCCGTAGTCTTTGGTTGTCAGACGGAATATAGTTGGCGGTTAGCTATGTGTATGAGCGAAAAGAGCTTGGCAATCAGGCCTGGGTGTGTTTCTGGCTGTGTGAGAGTATTGATAAATCATTTTTAACAGACTGCAGTGCTACCTTGGCTCTAATGGTTATCGATATGACAGTATATTCACAGTCAATCTCACCCATTGTGTCCTGCAGCTTGGCCCAGATCTGTTGCAAATGCCTGATAAGTGTGTGTAGGGTAGCACAGGCTTTGGACAGGGACGCATGCACACACACACACACACATGCTTGCACGCACGCACATGCATTCACGCACCCACGCACACACACACACACACACACACACACACACACACAATTTTCTTTCTCTATCTCCTACTCTTTCTCCCACAACGAGTGTGAAATCTAATCATCACTGGAGCCCAGAATCATTTCTATCTAATCTGGAGACACACACGTGCCTGACAACAATAACAGCAGCCACGGCTGCAGCTTTTGCGAGCCACTTGCATTATCTCTGCATCTAAGAGCCCAAATTGTCCGCTTTTAAAACTATCTGCTAAGAATGGTGAAGGGAAATGTAGTGGTTCAGGGATGACATTTATTACTATCACATTAAAGATGTGCCATACGGACATCTTTGCCAGCCAGCTGTTAATGTACGGTGTTAGAAATGGAGCGGTTGTTATCTTCGGTAGCTTCGCTGACTTTATTCACTAAATTTCAACCGGCTTAGATTTGCTTCTCCTCGCATTTCTCTCCTGCGGTAGTTTCACTAAACCCTGAAAAAACCACGAGTGTCTCTCTGTTCCAACTGAACTGTCTCTCTCAAAATCTCGCGCCGTCCTCTTCAGGCTGCCACATCCTCTGTGCACATCTCGGCGGGGTAGCCGGCAGCGGGCACAGTACAGAGCCCCCTCACAGTAGTGCCGTCCTATTACCTCTGGCAGTCATCTCACTGTCACACTGATCAATGATTCATGTGCGCGAGGGCCTCGGCCTGTTAGCTCGCCGCACCGCCGCTTTCTGCTCGCCGCCGCCACTGTGCGGCTGCCTCAGCCGCTATAATGACTGGACTCACTCGGAGTGCCTCTCTAACCGTTACGTGCAAGAAAGATGGACACTGGGGGAGAGATGGATAAGACAGATGGGGGGATAAGAGCAAGACTGAGGGGTTCACACTGAGCGCATGCTGTTCCTTTAACTGACTGCATGCAGTTTTGATGTGGAGGTTGACGTATTTCATGTGTTTACACAGGTTAAAAATGTATCAAACCCGATCGGAGTATATTTAAGAAGCTGCTGGTTTTCTGGGTTTTTTTTACTCTGCAAGTTCATGGTGAAATTGTATTTTTGAGTGTGTATCGTAACATTGGTTGTTCTTTTCCCTAATCGTGAACTTGCATGATTGAGATTTGATCATAACAGGTCGATTTCAGATGGAGAGCATCTCTTTCCTTTAGTCTCTTGTCTATTTTTTTTAAACTCCCCAGTAAGGTTAGAAAAAAAAGCAAGAAAAAAACAACAAAATGTCTTTAGAAAAAAAACCTATCCCTCTGTATTTTTTTCTTATCGCCATCGGTTTTAATTATTTGAACATTACCTCAGAGAAATTATTATTAGTATTATTGTCAGTTTGATGGAGCAGATGGCTATAAACACAACAATACCCATGAGCCTTTGTCCTGGTTTCTGCTGGGGAAAACAAAAATCAGCAGCAAGCATCAGATCTGTAGCAAAGTCAGAATGCTGCATTTGATAGCAAAATGCCACAACATAGTTTCATCTAACATTAATCCCGAATCTGACAGAGCTCACATTGATTTAAACTGCCGGATGCATGATCATTTTTCATACTCAGGCCTCAGATTGAACGTGCCAATAGCTGCCCATACAGCAACCTTTTTAATCTTGATGATCAGATGTTTCTTGGTAAAATACTCCTTGGAATTACTGACTGATTAATGAGGGCTGCAGGGGTGGGGGGGTGGGGGGGGGGTAGGTGGGAGGGTTATAATATTCAGGATATTATTTTTATATGCAAACACGCGCCGGTTGGTCTATGGGTAAAATGGGTGGAGATAGCCAGTGCACAGCCTGTGCATAATGCACAGACAGCCAGTATCGTCATATAGACAATGAGAACAAAACATCTCAGTGGAAACAGAACAGAAGCCACATGCTGAAAATTTCAGGGGATTATTATGTCAAACTCATATTAAAAAAAAAAAGAAAAAAGAAAGAAAGAACCTTTGCAGTCAGCAGTTTTTCTTGTCTTTTGTACTGAGAGTCCTGCCCTTGGAAGTGCTCCAAACATCGGTCTCCTCTGTGTCTGCAAAAAAAAAA
>CAESWR010000073.1:873732-886364 GCA_903171835.1 Mullus surmuletus | reverse complement strand
TTTTTTTATGCCTAAACTCAAGAAAAAGCAGAAATAGATAAATATATGAAATAAACACATCTTATGTCTGTCTGAAACTCCTTAAGGGAAACTTCAATTAGGCCCTCCGAAGTATAAGAGCATATACAAACTCCACTCCACCATCATCCTCTTCCCATCACGTCCTCGGGTGCTTATACTTCCACACTTCAGCGTTTGTGTGTGCGCGTCTCGTCTGTGACTCTAGATGCTAAGTGTTTTAGCTAAAGGTCAACAGCCATAAAACAAGAGAGTGAGAGACAAAGCGAGAGGAGCTGATGAGCGGGACCAAGGGAAGCGGGGTCTGAGGGGTTTTTCGAGGAGGGATGGAGTGCTGAAGAGGAGAAGATAGGAGGGCTGGTGAGGACTGTTGCTGTAGAGTCTTTACTGGAGTGGAGGTAACTCTTAGCTGATGGGTGTGTGTGTGTGTGCCGGGGGACGGGGGGTGGGGGGCAGCGGGGGCACAAGGAGAGAAAGGGAAGCAATTCAGATGAGAGGACGCGCGGCGAGAAGGAAGAGATTGAATGGTGGAGAATGCCAAATGTATCAGTTTGAGAATGACTTGTCATCCCTCACTGAACACTCTTACAGACTAATTTATGAAACTATGATAGGTTGTTCCACTCCACTGCGTAATATAATGCAGTACAAACAGTGACGATGCATACAAACCTACATTTGTAGCTGCAACACTATATTTCATGTTTAATCCTAATAGAAGTCGGCTCATAATGGAGCATAGTTTAAAGGAAATCTTTGCAGGATTCTGTCTTAATATATCATTGTTAAATAGAATGCGATTCGTAAGATCATCAATATCTTCTTTTGTTGTTTTTTTCCCCCCCCTCTGGGCTTCTCTTTTTCGGCAATAAACGCGGTGCTCATAACTGAGCGTTTTTCCTTTTTTTTTTTCTTTCTGTGGGCAAACTAAGCCCATGAAATTGAACGTACAAGCCAGATCATTTGGGTTAATGTCATACTTTTTCTTCCAGCATCAGAATGAGTCATCACAACTAATTTCACAGCAGAGTGTTAATGAGAAAATCCCCTCCACACTGCATCTTTTTAAAAATACGAAAACTACACTTGGAGGAAAGGGGGTCGGGGGTGGGGTGGGGTGGGGGCGGGTTTAAATGAACGGCTCGTACACACACACTGATGTGAAGAGTCTTTGCATGTCCATGTCTGGTCTTGTCACAGGCTGACAGTTCAATTAGTCTGAACTAAATGATGCATGACGTCTCCCTCACGGCCCTAGTAATCGTCAGTGTTCTGCTTTGAAGAGCTCATATTGTGCATGAGTAGATAACTAAACCAACAGTGGCTCGAGCTAGTCAGAAGTTAAAATGTTGTATGATTTCCTGATCCCCCACAGATGCCGGAGTAGAGCGTAGGACCAAATTGACTCCAACTCTCAGAGCTCATCACAGATACTGTATGCTGTTTTTTTTCGGGTTTTTTTTCAAAGAATATAATCATTTTCCCGTGCTTCTGCAATAGAGATGACTTCAAATGGCTTTGAAGTATCTGGAGTTTTAATTAGGTATTCCTCATCAGCTGGGGACAGAGCGTGGGCGAGTGGGTGTAGGTGTGCGCATGTGTGTGTGTGTTGGGGAATGGGGGTGGAGGGTGGGAGTGGGTTGTGTGCAGTCATGCATGTATGAAAATAGCAGGTGCATTTGTGCTCTTGCGTGAGGCCGTATGATTGTATTGTTCATGGCGTATAATTGTGGATTTGTTTTTCTAAAGCAGACATTTTGTGCGAGCGATAGCAAGCGCGTGTCAAGTGCTCCTTCTGGGTGCCGGCAATCAGGAGACAGATGACAGACAGTGAAGATGTTTGAAGTCGTTAGAAGTTCCTTACCTTGATCTGCATGCAGCAGCGATCCTCTTACTGCCACCATTGCATAGTAACTTTGTGATTTGAGTCTTTGCGTTTTGTTTGATGTTTCCAATGTGTCAGAGGAGAAAAATCTGCAGTGATTTATTTCATTTGCTTTGTTCTCCGCGTGTGCAAAGGGACATTACCTTTTTAGATTATTTTCAAGCAGAGACAAATGCAGTGTGGAAGCACAGCCTAGTTTGAGTGGGAGCAGATGATAGGTCTGAGAAAGGTGAACGCTTTCCTTGAGCGGTTTATTGACAGCCTTGCAAGACAATTAATTTTCTTAATGGGCAGGTGTTAGTTGTTTTTATTTAACAACACGTTGGATTGTTGTCCTAGTAAACAATTTTATGAGTGGGAGGGAGAATCCGGAATCCTCCCATACCTTTTGTTGTTTAAAAGGCCCATATGGATTGTGAATCGGCAGCAGCTTTCAAAGCATCATTAGTCATGCATAAAATACTGTGTTAGCGCTTTAATACCAGCCCTGGGCTCAGGTTCTGAAGATCTGCCTTAATTGCCCACCTCTGCCACGTTTTGTTTTCATGTGTGCATACCAGACGAGTGTGTGCGTGTCTTAGTTTATGTGTGTTCGTTGTGTATCTGTTAATTGTCCACTGCCTCGCCGGGCACTAATAAGCACATAAAATGAATGAGAGCTCCAACACAGGCATTATTAAAGAAGAGTCAGATACACCCCTACACATGCTTGGAATTATAATATTTTCTGTCTGCTTTTTCCTCTTGTCTTTGGTTGTCATGGTGCGTTTGCGCACATGTGTGTGTGTGTGTGTGTGTGTGTGTAGCGGTCCACCTGTTAGGGCTGACCTGGCATCTGCGGCACGGCGAGAGCCAGCTGTATGAGAACGGCCTGAGCTCAGCAGACCATCAGCAGGAGGACCGCGGCAAAACCAGACCCACCAGCTCCATCCACCTGCTGGACACGCTCAACCCGGAAAACACACACACCGGCGATCGAGGTGAGCTGACACGTGCACGCTTTACACCACAGTAACAGATGTTCCACGCTCAACTATTGACAGGATTTGCCCACCAGGCGCAGCGCGTCAAATGTTACACACCGATTTGTGATTCTTTCTTTTTGTGTCGATATTCGACTCTATTGAATGTAGAGCAGCTTCACTTCAGGTTCTTGGCTTCTTTTATTTTGTGATTATGTGACATTTTCTTTCATTTTCAAATATAGCAATGCACATTCACACAAAGAAATGTCAGTGCAATCGGCTTGCTGTCAAGACCGTAAAATCCTCTTGAAATGTAAATATGAACATTTAAACATTATGATGGGGGCATGTTGAGACTGACAACGTGTCCATTGAAGTGCACTCCAATCAGCCACACGTTTGGCTTGCATACGCAACGCTCCCTGCACAGTAAATGTTCCAATACGACAGAGAAATGTCAGTCCAGAGATCAGCCTTGAACTGATTACTCATTTATTAGAAAGGCAAGGTAATTGGTTAATCATGTTCCCTCTTTGCTGCTACGTGACTGGAATAGCCTCCTTCCCCTCAGCCGTTTCTCAACTAGCCAGAGGAATTACTAACACCAATTTAACCCCATGATACGGGACATTAATTGTGAGTGTTCCAGGTCATGAAGTCAGGCAGGACACAGCAACCTTCATGGTTCGACTGACTCTGATGGATATTACGCTGGATGCTGTTGGGGCTCATGTTCAGCACTTAAACAGAGAAGCCAAACTGCAACCCGCTGCAATTTAGTCAACCTGGGACGTCCCTAAAGCAACTATTCCTGATGAATCCTCACATTCCGAGGATTAACGCTCTCATCAGTAGCTAAATCCTCCGATAGAGCGCGCAGGGGTCATAGAATTCACTTCCGAGTGTTGCATCACAACAATCTATTGTTTGGACCTTTATTGCTTGATATGCTTGATGAAAGCAGGGGAAATCAAAATGGGCAAAGCTAAGCCGTTGATGCATGGGGGGCTCAGATTAATAAAATTGGCACATCGGAGGTGGTCCCTGGACAGAGGAGGGCCAGAGAGATTAGAGATTAGGCTGTAATCCAGTGTGGCAGATTATCACGCTCATCCTGCTGTACCCATCACCTCTCACACCAAGAAACCGCACAATCCCCTAGATTACACTGCAAAGGATGGCGAGAGGAAGCTGCGAGGAATGGGAAGGATAAAGACACGTCGTTGGGGAGAAGGGAGACAGGGAGGGGAGGCAGGGAGGAATGATTGATGGACAGCAATCAATTTGAATGATGTGTGACATAATCCATAAAAGTGATAAACTATGTAATTGCTGGCTTTCAAGAGAGATGTTCAATAATCTGCGTGGTCGCGTTCCACAGACTACACAAAATAAAGAGCATGAACTATTGTTATTTTGCAGTAAATTGTTATATTCTTGATTAATAAAGACCGCTGATTGTAGGAGGTTTATCAGTTTCAGCTTGTTTTGACATGAGCTGATGAGACGCGCTCGGAAGGCTGATTGCAGCATCGTAATATCCATGTATTCATGTTTTATCTGGCTTTGTTTTTGTGTCAACTTCAATGCAGTGCAGACGTGCCCACTTGATTGGTTGGCCTGACACCCAAAGAGGATTCTAATCTACCTTGCTTGAAGCACAGCTCCAGATGCTAATTGACATGTTGTGTCATCCGCGTATGGCTAGTGCCTTGTCAAACGACGTGGTCTGTGTTTTATGTCCTCTGTGCTATCGCTCCTGCAGTTTTCAGAGATCACCAGGAGCCCTTCGTAGTCCTCCACACATAAAAGCCTCTCTAATTAGTGCTACATTAATTGCCACTCACCCCGTGATTATCAACCTCGGGCTGGCACGCATATGTGAGCGTGCACACACACTTTTTCTTTCTCTTTCTTTTTTTTTTTCTTTTTCTAATTTATCTATCTGACATGCACGCGGGCATGCCCACACATACACAATCACACACACACACACACTCCACTGGTGCAGATGAAAGCAGAAGTGCCCAGAGAAGAAATTTTCTGTCAGTGCATCCCTTTGCCTTAATGAAGTTCATTGGAGTTTGAGAATAATATTTCACTCAACGTGTAATGCGTGATATATTAATGATATGAAGTGATACAAACTGACATACAGTAGAAGAGCATATTGCCTCATTATAAAGTGAAGATGATGAAATGTGGAGCTTGTGGAATGCCAACCTAGCCTGTGCCATGATTGTATAAACTGCAGTATGAAAGGAGAGTTAGCGGTGAATTCTTTTCACTCTGTCTCACGGTGTGGTTGGAAATGGTGTGTGGATGGATGGAATGTGACACAGACAGAGAGGAGGGCTCTTAAAGAGCACATCAATATTCTAGACTACGTGCAGCCACAGTGGAGGGGAGTAAGTGTGAGCAGTGTGTATGTGTGCAGAGGAGTAAGAAAATGTGTGCAGATGTGGGAAAAGGAGACGCGTGTGTGTGTGGTTGACAGAGAGGAGTGTGTGGTTGTGCATGTGTGCAAATGCTGGTCCATGTTACACTGGTCTCATTGATTTTCTCACGCTGGGATACATTCTCAGGATGTAACACAGGCACACACACACGCACACACCCCCACAGGCACAAGAGTATAGATCATTTAGTGAACCCCCCTGCCTCATCGCCTCAAGTTGAGAAAGCCTAACGGCAGCAACACGTCTGTCTGTTACACAGACTGCATTCAAAACATCTCATCCAAATATATCTGGAAAATACGACATAATTAATACAGTAAACTGCAGTCAGTGTTTACAGTGGAGATGAGACTATTTCAACAAAAGGAGGGGACTATGTTCAAAAAAACATTGATGTGTTAGACATCAAAGGATGAAAAAAAATCCCAGTCATATTTTTATCTACTTAGTAAACAGACTTCCTCTTGAAAAAAAAAAAAAAAAATGAACTGAAGCCTGTTTTGTCACACATGTTGGGGTAATTTTATGGCAAAAATATCACAAGCGTGTTTGGTTTGAATAGCTCCCCGAGTAAATATACTGAAAAACTAAAAAGTAAAGTGATTTCTAAAAAGTGCTGTTTACATTGTTGTATTCATACTTTTTTCCGAAACATTGCCTTACAAACTTTGAACATTTGTAACACAGGTAATCAAACGAGTTTGGCGTTTCTGATCGAGAGGACCGTTTGATCATTTGCACCCGACTGTGTTCAAACGGCTGCAGTGACTCATCAAATTCTGATGAAATTTCCGAAGAGCACAGACAAGAAAGCAACAGACCCACTAATTTGTCATATGCAAATCTGCAAACGAAAACATCTGATAAGTATGGATTTATTTCCAAGTGTGCAAAATATCCCTATGTAGTTGTTTTCTATTGCCAGTGTAGGATTCTTGAGAAATAAATAAAAAGGCAATTGGCCTTGTGCTCCACATAGATGCTAACTTGCATGAAAATCTCTTTCATAATACCGCTGACAAACAAACAAAATGCCGATTTAAAACAGATTAAATTTTCTGCCCCAAAAATTTGACCAGTGCTTCATTCCTCCTCCAACTTCTGTGAACATTTCTACGGTATTGAGTAATCCTTGGGCAAAATTTAACAAATGCGTGCAAATTGAAATAATCTAAATGGACGTAATAAATTAATAAATCTGTCAAGTTTAATACAGTGTTTCGCCTTCATGTATGTTTTTGGGGTGTTTCACTATCTCATTAGTGAAACGCATTTCTCTATCCTTGTCTGGAGTTGATAGAGCTATCAGCGCTTAAGAGGCTAAGAAGTCATTGGCTCTGTGTCTGGATTATAAAACAAGGGAATCCAGCGGGTCCAAATTTGCCGCTTCGAGGCTCCCATCCGGAATTGGACCAGCGCAAACCGAGCAGAGTCTTACAGGGAACGTCAGTTTGAACAACACATTACATGTATAACAAAGTACATGACCTCAGATTGTCACGGAAGGAATACGTTTGTGGACAGGTAGTGCGTTCTGTCACAGACATCGCCCGAGGCTTGACGGTGCAAGGTGAGGACGAGAGAGTAATGGAAGGCCCCGAGGCCAAGAGCATTATCTTCTCCTGACTCTGACTGACACTCATTAGGCTGCACAGTGGAGAGAAGAGGCTGAAAGCTTATTAAGCCACCTGCTCAAAAGGCCCTTAATTGAATCCAAGTAATTATAGAGACCTTGCCCATTGTGATATTTTTATTCATCCTGCGGCAAACTCAATCTCTCTTGCATTTGGAACACTATTAATGTTGTCGGCACCGGTGTGTGTGAGATTCACACACAGGTCTGGGCTTATAGCGACTAGCGACAGCGCGCATATACACACACAGATAGAGTTCCGGTCCCCCGAGACATGTCCCGTCACCAAGACCCTGGCTGCACTTTTAGACTGTTCTCGGCTTCATTAGAATCTGAGGGATAATAACATTAATTGCAAAGACAGTTTAGTTCCTTTGAAAATAGATTACAGGTGTAATTGTTTTACCTGAATAACCCGTAGGCAAGAGGAATTAATTAGACCTTGTGTCCCAAGTCCTAATGTAGCTCATCTCCGACCTGGTACACACACACACACACACACACGCGCGCACGCACGCACACTGGAACCACAAAATACTCAAGAGACACAACAGACAGGACGGACAGATGGGCAGGCCCATTCACACTGACATTTCGATACACGAACATGATGAGGGGGATGAAGGATAACAATGTGAAGATGTTAGGCGGCCATTAGAAACGGGAGAAGAAAGAGTTCAAATGCAAAACCATCTCAATCAAGATATTCCTCGCCAAAGAGCGTTTCAGCGGTCTCATTCCAGTAACGAGCACATTTATTTGCCTGTTGTGTCACTGAGGGCATTAGCTGTGTTACGCAGCCACGCCGCGCCCCGTGAGCCGCACTAGCCGCATAATTGGCCGAGGCAGAATCATTATTACGCTTCATGTTGGTTATTCTGAACAGACCTGACCATCCTTCATTTCGCATCAAAGGCACGGTTGACAGGACGGCAGACATGAATAAACGACGCAACACTTTCATCGGCCCTTTTAACAGGCTCGGGGTTTTGAAACATAAGCCTTAATGCTTTTTTTTTTCTATTCCGCCAACTTATGATTAAAAGCTCATGAGAAAAAGTGTATAGCATGCCATTTATTTATTTATTTATTTGTTTTACTTTGTATTTTCATCCAAAGTAACTTGTGGCAAGTGTGAATTTCAAGCTGCTTTTTGCTTATTAAAGCCATGACACGGCGAGGTGTGAAGGATTTCTACCTCCCTCTTTGCATATTGGCTTGTTTAAGCTTGTATGCCTTTTGCCTGCCAAGTAGGAATAAACATAGATTTACTGTTTTCAGAGTTTGTTTTTTTTTCTTCTCAAAGAACTGTCTCAGGTTTTTGTGCTGAGATACACAAGGTGTACGGTGCTGACGGAACGCATTGATTGACAAGGGTAATCTGAGCGCTTGGGAAGGCCCAGAGGAGCCAGAGTCACCACGCGATCTGTCTGCTTTCCGCGGGACTCCCAAAATGTCTCGATCCTCGGCTCTTTTCACTGTGGCAAGCAGTATTATTCTCAGCTGCTGAGACAGAGACACGGAGAAGCAAGGAGGGTTTTTCTTCTTTCTTGCATCAGCATCTGTAACTCGACACTGGCACCTCCTCTTTGGACACGGCGCCCTCCCTCCCTCTCGCATCATCCCTTCTTCTTGCTTCCTTCCTTCCTGCCTTGCGCGTCTCCCCCACCCCCACCCCTCCCGGTCGTCCACACCCCGCCGAGCATCCCGCCGACCTGCGCCGCCGTTCTCTGTCCCCGCGTTGCATCAGACTCGCAGTGCTGCTATACAGTAATTAGCATCAGAAGGACCTGCCTGCTCATCTGCCCGCCAGCCTGCGAGTCAGCCCGCTCGCCGTCCCGCCTGCGCGCCTGTCTGCCTGCCAGTGTTCTGCCAACTGCCATGCCCTATTCATGTCCTATTCATCTAGTCTTGAATAAAAGGCTGCTTTCCTCAGGACATCCATCCCACTGCTGGCCTTTTTTTTTTTTTTTTGTGACGAGGCACAGGAGTGGGGATTAGCGTTGAAAGGAATAGACTGCCGAGGTACACTCCGCAGGAATGCATGAATGCAGACCTTAGTTCTGCCAAGCTGCTTATATTCTGTTTTAGCAAAAGGACAATTTATGCTTCATATGGGACACCTTTCACTTTCATTACGGGGCTCTGTGAACTCTCTTTTTGTTCTTCTGCTCTCTTCTTTTATCTACCTTTTTATCTTCTTTTTTTTTTCCAAGCCAGGGTCTATCACTGTTCAGTTTAGTTCAGTCAATTAACCATTTAATCAATTTACTTTATTTCAATCCCATGGTCCAGAGAAGAGGAAAATAAAAGAGTTGGGAGAAAAAAATCCATTGCTCTGGCGTTTATTTGCATGATGAAAGAGAGGTTTTTGGTTTTCCCATCGGCACTTTTAGGCCATGTTAAACTATGCTGCATTGATTTACCTCTAAGTGCTGAGCGAAGGCAGGCTTGGAATTCCTGAATACATTTCACCTCTCATCCCAAAGGCTTCATTGCTTCTGTGTGAGTGGTGGAGAGCTCAAGTTAGACCTGAAGAAGCACTTAGAGATACCATGACCTGGATTATTGCAAATCTTCACAGACATTTCTCTGATTTACATTTCTATTGCAAGATTTAACACACTGGGTTGTTCCAAGTCCTGCCCTAAAATAGATGGACTGGGGCCAAACTAAAGAGGGTAGCTGTGACGTCTTGCCATCCCCAGCCAACTGACCACAAGACTCGCATCTCTCATCTCTGCAGGAGGCCGGAGAAAAAGATGTTTGTAGAAAAGTCTCAGCAGCTCTGATGAGTTTTGTAGCATCTAACTGAATCTCTGTGGTTTTGAGTTAACTTTGTTTCCCCTGTCATCCAGTGCATACTGTCAGATATCTGGCTGAATATAGTTTTTCATGTTTGCACTCAGCTGTGAAAGAGTCAGATTAAGTTACTGTTGATGAAAACCCACCATTTCCTCATTTTGCAGCTTAAAAAAGAGAGAGAAAAGAAGCTCCCAAGTCGCACATTGATGCAATGCTGGAAAATGGATTTGTGACCACTATACCGACCTACTGATTTCAAAGATTTTTCAAAGATTTTAAAGAATCTAATTATTTGTTGTTCCAATTATTCACTTACTAGAGAACACAACTTCAGGAAGATAGCCCAGTTTTCATGTAGGTGTTATTAAGTGCCATATTGGGCTCATGCAGTGGAAAATCTTTAGGACTTAATGCAATCATGTAAGTGGCTTCTTGGACGGGCACCACAGCACATCTCCTGAAGGCGTCTGACGTCCTCTTGCCACCTAAGATAAGGCTGATGACCAGGGGCAACAGCCATAACCCCCCAAACTATGGAATTACTTGCTCCCACATAGGATGGCCCCTTATTTCCTGTGGGCTATTAAACCTATTTTAAAGTTTTCAAAAGCTGGAAAGTTGGCCAGTCAGTCCCCATCGGCTCATATGTTGGAATTACCCAACTTTTCAGCAAAATCTGAAATAGAGGGGTGTAGTCCACTTCTCATACACTATGTGCCCAGATGAGCGTATTTAATATTGCTCGAAAAAGCCAGCAAATATATTTTTAAACAAATCATGTTAGCAGCCTAACAGTTGCACAGAATACAACAGCAGCTATATAATTATTCACTTTGTATGCCAACACACACACTCACACTTGTTAAGAGATGCCAATGTAGCACATGACAGAGCCCCAGTGGACTGCTCTCAGATACTGTAGAAAACACTATCCTTATAAAGCACTTCATCTCTATGCGGAGCCTGTCCAAAGGATTCCCAAAGCAGGGTCTCTTGAAAAGCAGGATTTTGGCAACAGTCACAAGAAAAGATTTTCTTTTAGCAGGTGTTAACAGTCAGCAGTCAGCACTGTAGCATCTTGGCAGGTTAACAGGCTGATATTTGCTAATTAGCACAAAACACAGTCAGGGCTAATGGGAATGTCATAGGTTTTGAATCATAAACCAAAGTAGTGGACAAATTAAGACTATTGATGGCAGTCGAGGAAAATCTAACATGAAGGCGTGCCAAATGTAATGGCATGCAATCCAACAATTCACTTCATTTTGGTTGTTCTATGGGAAAAGTCACGGGATATCGATTAGTAATTATGACATGCCAATGCAAAATTTGGAACAATTCATTTAGAGTTGAGATATTCCAGTCTGGTTCAAAGTGGAGAACCAACATCATAAAAAGATTAAAAGTTGATACAAATAGTATAGGAGCTATTTGCAGGCATACTCTCTCTTCCTCCGGATCATATGACAGTATATGTGATATATGCCGGCTGGCCAGTCGGTGTGCGCGGTGTCGCCATAATGGAGTGGTAAAGCTGCAGGCATTATAGATTGAGAGCTATCGGCGGCGTCCATGAATCTGCCCCTAACTGTTCTTCTGCCTTTGTGGCCGTAACGATCGGCTGGGTCCCCTCTGTCACCGTATTTCCTCCATCTTCGTTTAGAAGCAGAGATATATCTCTCCATAAAGGCTGACACAAAGGGGGCTGGAGAGGTTCGTCCGCTCCCCAACACAAAAGAGCCAGGTCTGGTGGTTGATAAAGGCTCATGGAGAGGAGAGGAGCGGACGGCCAGGGGACTGTTGGAAAGACCCATTCTCTTCTCACACAAAGACGTGCTCTCACTCAAGACACTATCTGTGTGCCGCGATGCTATTTGTGAATGCATGCGTACGCGCGTGTACCCCTGCCCTCCTCACTTTTCTCCCATCTCGGTCCCTCTCTTCTCACACACATACACACACTAACACATACACACTTCTTTCTTTCTTGTTAAAAGATGCTAATATAGCACATGACAAAGGCCCAGTAGACAGCTCTCAGACAAAACGCATCCTTTCTAAAGCAGTCCGTCTTTATGCAGAGCCTATCCACAGGATTGCCAAAGCAGGGTTTGTTGAAAAGCAGGATTTTCAGCGCCCCTCACTCATTCCTGATGTCTATTCAGTCTTACTTTATTAGTACAGCTGCTGATCACACTGACGTTTGAGGACATCGGGTAGCTTATTAATTGCTCCCTCTGATCCTGACTAGAACTCCCTGTCCACTTTGATAAATCCGCCGCATCTGACTTAACAATCTCAACCACTTGTGTGTTTTGTTGTTTTTTTACCTGCAGAGAAATGGGTTCGAGGCCGGGCCATCGACCGCGGAGAGGTCGACATCGGAACCCAGCAGAGTCAGGCTATCCCTCCGGGACTATTTTGGAGGTTTCATATGACTGTACACCATCCAACCTACATCAAGTTCAACCTCTCTCTCACACACAACGCATTGCTGGGGGTCTACGGACGCAGGAACATACCGCCCACACACACACAGGTAGACGAAGCTCCCGTCATGTCATGCTGTTCACCCAGATGGGCTTGTTTGCTGGTCGATCACAGACCAAACATACACTGAGCCAGGTTGATCCTAGGCACCTTTAGCTCTCTACACAATGAAGCAGCAATGTGCCATATTGTCATGGTAGTTTAGTCATGACCGAGTGGTGTCACAATTCCGCAAAATAATACCTTATACAATTCTGTCCCAAAAGGTAAAAAAAGGAGAAAATCTGTCTATTCTCTTGAAGTTCACAGCAAAATGAGATCGTGAGGCAGACATACTGACATATCCACAAGGACCTTTTTTTTTTTTTTCTGAAAAC
>CAESWR010000073.1:863104-873696 GCA_903171835.1 Mullus surmuletus | reverse complement strand
AAAAATTGAACACTTATGAGTTTGCTTGGACATGCTCAACAGTTGAAGTGGAGCTGTAAAGACTACTTTCACTAACATGATTGTTTATTTTGATTGTCAGTCTAGCTTGCATAACAATAGACAAATCAATCGGTTACTGAGGCTTGCTTTCTATCAGACAAGGTTGTAAGAATAAAATAAGTGATTAAGGCTCCAGAGTAGCACAGGAATTGCTTTCTGCCTGGCTGAGTCATAAGCAAATTACTAGTTTGTTCTTTACTCAAATGTGTAAATGAGTCCAATTAAATTGTGAGTTTAGTTTCACTTACTGAGACTCTGCAGAGTTATCTGGCTCTGTCTCTGCATAACACCTCATCAGGTGTTGGCTTGGATGCAAAATGTTGTTGTTTGCCAACTAAAACATGCAGAAATGATTTAGCCATTTTCCCCATGTGGTCCTCACAATACTCAAAAAGAGTGGATGCATGTTGTTTTCACAAGGAAACAGATTTACTGACTTAGTGTGGATGTAGTGAGCCTCAGGCACACTCCCACAGTTGCAGAAACAATATACACATGACTATGCGATACACAGTGTAGAACATCATTGTGCCATGCAAGAATCTGCTTTTTAACATCAGTGCACCCCTGCTCTTGCCTGCATGAAGAGGTCTAATTAGCTGTTTTTGACACTAGTGTGACACACAGCCCTCAGGGGGAATAAGACTCAGCGAGTGCTTGGTAGTTCAAGGAGGTTTGAGGATGGAGAGGATGGGAGGAGGAATGGTAAGGAAAGTTAAAAAGGATGGGAGAGAAGCGCAGAAAGGTTTAGGCAGATAAAATAATAGCCTGTTCCATTTGAAAACCTGGGTGGTAAAGTCTGCCCATCATGTTAACAGTACTGCAAACTGTTGAACCAACTCCTGTGGAACATGTCGGGGGGGGGGACTGCACCGCCATGGATGATGATTTTTCTCCTTTTTTTCCAATTCAAATCTCACTATTCACATCTGATATCCACATCTAAAGCTGCCCTGTGTACGCAGGCAGCTTTCCAATAACCTTCAATTGGCTGCTACAAAAATCCAACAAAAGCCACACACCAATGCACAAGGTTTGGCTTGCAAATTTCTGTGGCATTTATGCAGGTTTTTGTGAATTCCAACGAGATGGCATTGCTCTTGTCTGATTGTTTTACCCTATTGTGTTCAGTTCGACTTTGTGAAACTGTTGGACGGGAAGGCGCTACCCAGGTCCTTGACTGATTCCGTCTCAGCTGCCAAATCTCCTAAAGGCCTGCTGCTGAGCGGCCTCCAAGAAACAGGCTTCATTGAGTACATGGATCCCGGCACCTGGCACCTTGCGCTCTACAATGACGGACGCAACCTTGAGCAAGTGTTGCTCCACAGCATTCCCATAGGTAAGGATGAATATTACAGCTTTGCTCCACCAGTTCACACTTTTCAAATGACAGCAATCCATTTAGATTTTCCAGTTATACAATTACATGCATTAAACGTATGCAGCCCCGCTGTTTGCATGTCAGAGTTCTTCTCACTTCGGTAATGAGAACTGTCCCTTCTTCCGCTTTTCAATTGTTGATATGAAAAACCCACAAGGGCACGTCCAAGAGTGTTGTGAAACTCATTGACATTTGAGAGGAACTTTTATTATTATTAAAAGTGAGCTCGGCGTGGCAGGAGACAGCCTTTTGAAAGGGGAGGACAGCTCCTGTAGTAATGACAGGGCTTGCTAACTGCAGCTCATTGCTATGACACACACGGATGGCAGTGTAAATTGAAGGATGTGAATAATGCAAGAGTATGTGGCTGAATATAGACAAGTGGATAATTACCAGGGCAGTTTCTTCACTCCCACTTTGTCCAGTAGTCTTTAACAGAATATAGAGTTGAAATAATAAAATAGTGTTCTGAAATGTTGTGTCATTGTGGCATCATTGGGGTTACTTCATAATGTCTGCGGTAAAAATAAATAAATAAAACGATTGGTAATATGCCTGTTATGCATGCAGTATGTGAATAGATAGGATGAGGCATTGTTCCTCTGTTCCCTTGCTGATATTTAACTGGTCGTGCATCATGTCATTTTTATATTACTGAGTAAATGATCAGCGGCACTGCACATAGCAAAGACGTGCAAGAAGAAAATGCCTATTATCGACTTCTTAAAAGCCCCAGTTGTAAGCTAATCGGTGAGCGGTTCCACAGTGCCAAAACACTGTACTGATGGCATCTTTTGTTGTCATGTTGACGGAGTCCTTTTTGTAATGACTGACAGCCTGCGACAGCTAAACACAGATTTTATTTCAGAGCTGTCAGGCATTGGTTGAAATGTGTGTGATGTGTCTGTAGAGATTGAAATGTACCAGACTTTTTCTGGGTTGCATATTTTGAGTCAAACTGGAAACAGCAGAATTTACAGCACACACACACACACACACACACACACACACACACACAGTTTCCTCCCCTCAATAATCAAAACAAATATAGACACAACAGATGGGCTCGGGATAGCAGCGTTTACTCCACCAAGGTTTTTCAAATAATTAATCAAGAGATTTGGTATGAAAGGGGAAAATTATATTAATGGATTGATGTCAAAGTTCATTTCACCCCCCATTTACACCTCTAACGGGAGGCTCATAACAGACAGTGCATTGTTTCAGAGGCAGAAAATCAAAACCATTGAGCTATAGTACAATAAATTCTAATAAGAGACACAGTATGCCGTGGCTGAGATTGGATCTTTATGGGGAGATGAGGGAGAAATGAGATGATCTCTGTCGGGAAATTGAGCTTTTCTGCAGCAAATAGTAACTAGATACAACAAAGAGACGGCATGTATAAATAAGAGAAAAGCAAAAGAAGCTTGGTGAAGAATGAAAAATAAAATCAATAAAGTGTAAAGCATGGCGGGGGGAGGGGGGGGGGTTATGAGAGGTGGAAGCTCATGGTAACAACACATGAAAATGAAGCTAATGTACCAAAATATGCTCGTCCTCACAAGAGTGAGGGTGCATGTTTGCATTGTGACATGCTTGCAAAGTAATGAGGTAACTGATTGCACGTAGGGAAGCATGCCACTGTTAATTAGGATAATTACCATCTCAGCACTTTGCTTAAATGGTGAAAAAAAAGCAAGGGTTCAACAATAAAAGCTGAATACACACATATTCAGGTTGTTTGTTTTTAGTGCTGCTCCTACAGACTTAAATGTTGCTGAATATATAAAGTAATGTGCTATTCTATTATATATCAATGGGTCTTGTGATAGTATAACATTTAATGTAGCTAAATAATGATGTTAAATCAGAGAACATTTAAAACTATTTGCAATTTTACATAAGAAAAAATGCCAGTAAACCGCCCACTCCCATCGTCCAGCTATTGACACTTACAAGTGACTCACAAAAATCATCATCTTAACTATTGCCAGGCACGGGTTTCCTAAAGGGCTGTGACCACAATTCCTCACTTGCAATTGCGCTTCTCTTGAGTATTTGACGATGTGTAATTTTTAAATGCAGACCTTATGTTCATAACCACAAAAATATTGTTAGAATTATATTATATTCTATTATTAATTCCACTATATAGGATGACAAACAGAAAAAAAAAATGTAGGTAGGTGGCAAGTGGCTGCATATTTCTAGTTAGCTGAGTAGCTATTTCATTATTTCATAAAGCCCAAGGGTCATAAAGCATGGCTGAAACTTTACAGGCTCATAAAGTACAATTGGAATGCTTATTTGACCAATCAGATCACTTGGCTGGAAGCACCCATTTTATAATAGCGTTTAACTGCAATAACTTCTGGCATGAGTGATTTCTAGCTGAGAAGGGATTAGTCACTGGAAAGAACCAAGTCAATGTCTCATGCCCACGCACACACCATATACTGTGGCAAATAAAGACACCTACATTACCTGTTAATTGCTTGGAGGTTTTTTATAGTTGAGATGTTGACCTGAAAGATAACGAGCTTATATCACTGCTACAACCTTTCTACTCAGCGCCTCTCAAGTTTTCTGACACATCACTCCAGGATTAAAAGAAACTCACTGACCTTGTGGATGAGTTTTTGTTCGTTCCATGTGTCAGGTACAATATTAGAATTTGTGCATGAGAGGATTTTTTTTCTTTCCAACGAAAGAGACATGTGGAGAGAGGTTTGTGAGTCTTCCTGACTGTGTGGGAGAAAGATGATTGCCACTCCTCCTCTCCATCAGTGCGCTCTGACAGGTGATGGAGGTGAAAATGACTTTGGTTTCTGTAGTGATGCGCCGCTGTGGAGGATAACGCCGTGCTTCCAGCTACTGGCAGGGCCTGTCTCATTAGCATGTGTCACACGCGCCTCAAGGCGAGTGTCACATAATAACATTGTGCGCATGTGTTTGTAAATGTGTGTGCGCGTGCGTGCGCGAGCCGGGCCGCTGAAGGATTTGTCATCCATGCTCCCTGAGCAGAGCGAGCCAAGGGACTGCAGTGGTTTGACTCTGGAGTCGATCCTTGTTCGGAGGAGCCGAGCAGGACAGCACAGGGTCAAATAAAGGATGACATCCTTGACACTCATTTTAATTACTCTATCTCGCGCAGATAGAGCTCGCCTGGCACAAGACAACCAGCAGCACAGTTCAAATTTCCAGCTCCACCAGCCTCTGGGTACTTCGGTAGAATCTTCCATCTCGAGTGGAGCTGACAGAGCTCAGCAGGCTTATATAAAGCATAAAAGTGCTCTGCCTCTTTATCACTCTTCGCAATACTGTCTGTACCCGGAGCACGAGATATGACATGATGGACATATCAATGGGAGAAAGGGGGAACGTTAAAAGCAGGGAGCTAATTGAAGTCCAGAGGAATAATATAATTAAAAGCATGTAGGCCGCTGAGGGATAAGATGAAGCACATACATCCAGATCAGACAGAGTGCTCGCAGGAACGCTGACCTGTTGCATGGCGGCGTCATCCATCGGGCTCTAACTTGTGCCGTCGCGATGTCAGAGTTTATGCTGTTCAGTCTCGTTCCAAAGTGTGCTCTCCTAAACGGTTTGTTGATTAAGCTTTGATGTTTGTAAATTTGTGCTCAATGTGTTTCCAACCTGTAATGCAACGTAATGTGCTTAGTGTTACTGAGTGTAAGTGAGCACTTGGCCATTCCCCAGAGAGTGATAGCAGCTGGATCAGACTAATCTAATATAGTCCCTGTGTCTGGGGAGCCATCCTTTTCTTATCAGATGTCTCATTCAATAACGTAAAGCCATACCAGTTTATGGAGTTACATGTTGAATACTATCAAGTTTTTTTTTTTGATAGCTTTTTTTCATATATATTAGAAATTAATTTTGTGCTTTGTGTTTGTGTACATGTAGACACAATGGACGGCTGCTCCACAGACTGCAATGGAAATGGCGAGTGTGTGGCCGGTCACTGCCACTGCTTTGCCGGATTCCTGGGTCCCGACTGTGCCAAAGGTAATCAGTACGTGTGCGTGGATGATGTTTTTTTATTTGATTTTTTTTCTTTTTTGACCACACTATATATAATCGAAATACACTGCATCTGGGGCAAGTTGGGCTGAGTCACGCACGGTGGATTTTGGCGAGACCACGGTTTGATCCACAGTTGCCAGCTGTGGATGGAGAGCAGTATTTCGACCAACATCACAGCAGGAGATGGAAACGATTTTCGCCTTCCCAGTTGCAAGCAGAGAGCCGTGTTTGATTGATGTCCCAGCAGGAGATGGCATTTTTTTTTTCGCAGTCCAGTCCAGACAGTGCTTTTAAAAGCCACACAGAAGAGTGCATGACACATTTAGGGGGCCGTTGTGGACTCAATTCAGTTCTTAAAGGGATCCTACAGAATGAAATATAAGTAGCATTGCCTTGAATTTATCCTGTGTATTTTGTGACTGATAGATTATTTGTATTAACATATTTCAACATGTTTTTCCTCTTATAATGGCTTAAATTGATTGTCCAAACAAGAAGGTATGTGCTCGATTGTGTGCCATTCCAGTTTGCCGTTTGTCAGTAAATCCCACAAAAATACAGAATTCACAAAGTCTGTCTGTTAAAGCCCGAGCTGTGACACTTGCCCCAAGCCCATTTGTTCCTGCTGTAATTCTCCCCCAAAACTTGTCAAAAATTTAAAGTCACTTTTGTTTGTAGGTTCCTCTTCAACAACCGGGCCCTGTAGATTTGAGCAAATGTTTCTAAAACAGGGGTAAACACTGCATCTACTCTGAACTTTCTTTCAGCCTTGGATTTATACCCGGTTCAGTAGTGGGTATTTATTCAGTGCTCCGGGATTTTTGTGAATTTTCAAATCGTGACTAAAGCCGTTATTTACTTCGGCTGCAGAGGCTGTTATTTTAAACAAGCTTATATAAGAGACAGAGCTCTCAGTCTCTTCGCTTCCTGCCATCCTCCGAGTGCTGTTGGGCTACCATTAATAAAAGGCAATTCTTGAAGCACAGCTGTTTCGCATTGAAAGCAATATAGTGACTCGACGGTCGGCGAGCACCTACTGCAACTATTGAGACTTATTTGCGCCGACTTGAGTGCACTCAAAAATGGCTGAAGTGGCGGCAACTGTCCTTGAAATAAATAGAAATAATTAATCCAAGATAACCCCAAGCATGACACGGAACTTTTGGAACAGATGGCTTCCAAGACGTTACGGTGCATCCATCAAGCGAGATAATAGAGACCAAATAAATTCTCCTCCTCTTCACTGTTTTTTTTTCTTCTTTTTTTCACCCAGCTTTTATTAGCATCCAGCTTACATTACTTTATGCAAACCCTGTCCCAGGCTATTATTCAAGCCTAACTTGAGAAACTACATTAATTAGATAATTTACAACGTGTGTGATCACATGTCACTCAATGTGGCTGGTGCGTGGTTTCAGTCGGTATATTCTTTATTTCCCTCATCCTCCTCCATTTCTCTTTCCTCCTCGCTGCCTCTATATTTAGTCCCTCCCTCTTGCTCTCCCTCTCTGCCTCCGTTTGCATTCCTCTGCCTCCGTCCTCCTTCTTGTAAAATTATTGTGCTTGTATCTGTCTCATTGTGTTGAAACAGGTGATATGATATCACCGCCTATGATTTATTTACGCTCATCATTTATTCATGCGCTCCTCTCATCTCTGCTCATTTGCTGGCGTTGAAAAGTTAGACAGACATACTGTAGTTTGGCGTTGGCGTTGGAGTTGTAAAAAGTGAGGTGTGAATTTATCACTTGTGGGTTAACAGAGGACCAAGCAAACACATAACGCATGCCTGCACGCATGAGCACGGCCTTCATTGCAAATGATTCCAGGTGAAAAAATACATAAATAATTTTGGGGGAAAAAGCCTTATTTCGGGATCGTCTGTCTAATCCATTTGAAGTCTCACGCTGCTACGCCTTTTCCCGCTGCAGTGTGATGGTGGGAGGGGGGCGTAACTGTCGGCGCGTCATCACACACTCACTGAATTTATTCTACCTGGCTGTCATTAGCCACACAGCTCTCCATCTCTGCATGAAGATAGCCGTGCTTTCCACCCTCTTTCTATAAACCCCTAATGCTCTCTTTCCTAATCTTTCGTTTTCACGATTGTTTTCACGGCCTGTTCAGAGCAAGTGAGGTGACGTTGGGGGGATTTTCTACAATTCCTGGGTTGCCGTGGTAGCCAGGCTCAGGTGGTGCTTGAGTAAATTGAAACAGCGTGAGGGATAAGCTGGAGTGTGCACGCGCGTGTGTGTACGTGCCAATGTGTGTGTGTGTGTGTGTGTGGGGGGGAGACAGAGAGAGAGAGTGAGGGAGAGAGAGGGTGGGGGATAGGGAGACAGAGGCTGCTTGAGGATTTGCTGAATCCGCGCACAAGCTGAGATAAGAGAGCGTAGCCCCACTCACAGTGGGTTACTGCGGTCTCCCAGCTAATATACTGCAGCACTGTGTGTGTGTGTGTGTTGTGTTCGTGCTTGTGTGTTTGCATGTGTGCGCCACTGCGAACGTGAGCCCAATCTCTGTTTGTCCTGTTGTAGATTCGTGCCCCGTGTTGTGCAGCGGCAACGGCGTCTATGAGAAAGGACGGTGTGTGTGCCTGGCGGGATGGAAGGGGGCCGAGTGTAACGTGGAGGAAGGTCAGTGCATCGACCCCACTTGCTCCAACCACGGCTCCTGCATCCAGGGAATCTGCATATGCAGCCCGGCCTACAAAGGGGTTAACTGTGAACAAGGTAAGATGTATGAATGTCATTAAAAGGCTATATCAAACATGTTTTATTTTCATTTTATTTATTTATTTTTTACCAGTTCTGATGTCGGAGTGTATTAACTGTAAAGCACTAATCAATAGTGGTGGGACACGACTCCTGGGTCAGGTGTAGAAAAAGAATCTCCTTGGTTTGGTTTAACTTTCCTTCTCTTCTTTCATCAGCCTTTTTCCAGCTGCAGCAGGCAGCTGTTTTCATCCTGCCCGACATCAAACAGCAGGCAGACAAAGTTAGCAACTAGCGGCTTGTCACGGCGCATGTAGACCTGAGAAAATCATTTGTTGTGAAGTTGAGGCAATTTAATAACACTCAGCTACATGGCTTTATTAACAGGCTGCAGCGTGCATGGAGAAAGCAACATCAAGCGCGCCTGCCTCGCAGCCTCACCTGCTTTAAGTGGCCAGTTATCAATTAAAGTAGCTTTAATCATGACCTCTAACCTGACTGCTGCAATTTTCCAAATGAACCACCCCTCTCCTTCTCATGTCAACTTGAAATGTAATCTCACTCGTATGGCTGCAGTCTTTTTTTTGCTGTGATGGGAGTTCATGTCTTTAAATACACCAACATATCAGAGAATTTCCGGCAATCAGAGATGTCTGCAAGCGTTTCTATGCATTTCTGCTCAAAAACAAGACACAGCGCCGCTATAGGAAATAGTATTTTCCACTTACATCACTAAAACCTTGTTACAGCATGAAATATATGGCGCTTTACCACCTACGTGTCAATACCATTTCCACACTTGCTTTGATAATAGCAGTAATTGGCATCCCTAAATAAGACATGCGCCTGGATATGCAGAGCTTGAAAGCCAAGCAAAACAGCTTAAGGTTCAGATGCTAAAAATTCAGGCTGCTCTGGTGGCGGGGTCCTTGCCCTGGGCCCCTCATCACGCAGTCCACTATGGCCCTGCACTGTAAAACCACCCAATAAATTAGCCAAGACAAACAAGGCTGCCATATTTAAAACAATTATGATGTTGCACTTCATCGTAACCTGATGGCACAGCTGTCCAAACGACCGCCGTACGCTTTGCCCACAGTATCCCGGTCCTTCGGAGACCGAATCAGGTGTTTGACCTTGAGCAGCGGAGCTGAGCTGAGCTGAGCTGAGCTGAACTGTGCTGAGCTTTGGCGCCGCGCTCAGAGCTGTAATTACACACACTAACAGTTACTACACAGCCTAGTGCAGACCACCACCATCACACATACACACACACACACACAAGCCGACCCATTTCACCCCTTATCAAAGCCTGAGTTCTAAGTGTCCTATGAAGTGTAATGTTGTGGAACAGATACAGGGATTGTAGTGAGGGTGGTTAACTCCTGGATGGGATGCAAAGAACACTGCTTTCATACTCGATGAACTGATGATTATAATGAGACCGGCACCCCCGAGCCCCCCACCCCTTTCAGCCCCAGCACCCACCCCACTCATGCTTCCCCTCCCTCCCTTCACCTCTGACTCACTCTGGCGTTTCCTTTTTGTCCCCCCACCACCACCACCACCACCACCCCTTTTCCTGCAGTGGACTGCGTGGACCCTCAGTGCGGCGGGCACGGCGTGTGCGTGCGTGGGGAGTGCGTGTGCTCGGCGGGCTGGGCCGGGGTGAGCTGCGACGACCCGCTGCCGGCCTGTCAGGAGCAATGCTCAGGACACGGCACGTATCTGCCTGAGTCAGACACCTGCGCCTGCCAGCCCAACTGGACGGGACCAGACTGCTACACGGGTAAGACCTGAGGATTACTGTTCACATGCCGGAAAAAAAGGGAAAAAAACAACACGGAAAACTGCAACCGCACATTGCGAGTTTGCCAGTGTTCTTGTAGCACGCATGGTCTTGCCAGATACTATTTTCTGGGGATTTGATAGACATGAGAGAGAAATGTGAATTGGATCCACTATGTGAAATGGGTCTAAGCGTGCGTGTGTGCGCGTGTGTGTGTGTTTGTGTATGCATATGTGTTTTCGCACACTCTTCATGGCTCTCGCAAATGAGATTTCCTCTCATGACTCTCTGACAGCGGCACACTCGAGCCCCCCCGCCCCCCCCGCCCCTCGCGCACCAACACTCACTTTACAGCGCATTTATTCTGCAACACACATTCGCCCGTGCACACATGCAGACTAACGCACACATATTCCCTTCAGCTAAATGAAGAGAAAAAAAATGTAGGCGAGAGGGGAAAAAAAAAAAGACCTCTATTCTCACTTTGCTGCAAGGCCTTTCGCAGACTGCTACTGTGAGCAACATTGCACATGACGTTTAAAAGCTTGGTGATGTTTATTGCACACCTGCAGCATATATGTGTTTGGTTTTTGGGAGA
>CAESWR010000073.1:833965-855576 GCA_903171835.1 Mullus surmuletus | reverse complement strand
GTTTCATCCTGCACGTTCTATTGGTGCATTTTGTTCCACAAAATTTTAAGTAACACCCACTTATATTTTCCACTATGTGCCATTTCTCTTCTTCTCACTCTCCGCTGTGATCTCACAAGGCGGTGCAAGAAGAAGTTTCTATCCCAGGGTCCTTTGTGAAGCTGAACTATCTGAGTACCCGGGCAGCGGGTTACCTCTCCCTGCTGAGAATCCTCCTCACGCCTCCCTCCCCAGCCTCCCCTGTGTCCCCATTGGGTGGTCTCTCCAAGGTCCACGTCCGTGCTTCAGTCCAGGGGAGGTTATATCAGCGCTGGTATCCCGCTGGCCCCGGCCTGGTTCACAGGCTGGTCTGGAACAAGACTGATGTTTATGGCCAGGAGGTGTGGGGCCTCACTCATGCAACCGGTAAGATGAATATCTCGCCTAATTATATGTGTGTAAATACAAAATAATATGATTTTAATTATGGTCAATGAATGAGAAATACTATATTTGTCAGAGCATTGACTAGTATTAGTGGCCAGATGTACCTATATTACAGAGCGTGGCACAAACAGCGACTTGGCCAGTGTGCCGAGAGCGCATGCTGTTCCTTTTCATTTTACGTCGCAATAAACCTGCCGCTGATCACATAATCAGTGCTTGACAACGCCCTCAAAGTGTAATTTGTGGTGCCTGTATCACGAGCAGAACAGATGCAGACTCCACACATGACGATCCAAAGTCAAAAACAATATAAAAGGTCGGGACGCAAGCAGTGAAAAGCTATGAGGCAGAGGTAGAAAAAGATCAGGGACTAAAGACAAGAATCAATAAGGCAAAAACAGTCATGTTGTAAATGCTACACAGAACAAAGGCAGAGCGGTTAAAAAACTTCTAAACGTGGAGACAATTGGACAAGTACAGCAAGAAGTATGGAGAAAATCACAAAAGTTCAAAGGCTGATTTTGTGATTTTGTTTAGTTTTCTGCCATTTAGTAAATTTGAGTTTTCCTGTTTAAGCAGCTGCGCTGAGTCATAACACTGACAACTTAAAAAAAAGACAGAAAAAAAAACATTAGGCAAACAAGAACATACATCTATTTGTAAATAGGATGTCATCAAATTGATGGCAAGACAAAAATGCAAATCATCGTGGTGTGATGAACACACCCGTTCCTCCGAAGGCTGTTTCCAATGTTTCAGAAAGTTTTCTTCTTTTCGCACATCTATCACACAATCTGGACTACATCTACTTTCAAAGAGATGGAGGAAAATTTATTGGAACATGCAAATGAAAATGTGATCAGCCTCTCCGCCCATGTTTTTTTTTCGGGTTTTTTTTGCGCACACACAAAAAAAAATTTCTTTCAAAAAAAATTCTTCCACCCACCCATGATAGCATATGTGCAAGAAGGAGAAGCATATTCTGCCATTCTGTGCTCCTGCAGCAGGCAGAATGTGGCTTTATCCTTATTCTGTCTCTTGGCTGTACCGCGCTGCGTTTCAGCTCAAATCGAGACGTGTTTACACCTAAAACAAACACCATGAAGTCAATACATCTGTGCCTCATTTAACATTGCATCAGTGAAGAACCGAGACCAACTTTAGCTCTGCCGCTCTCATCTGAAATCACATTTATGTTGTGATGCATTTGCTTTCTCGACAAGTTATATGTTAGTATCAAGTTATGTGTTGTTTGGGTGTGCAGCTGCAGCCTGGAGCTTATTAACTTAGCTTTGCATTAAGTGCTCTAACCAATTTTTCATGAAAGCTGCAAAGTTGCCAAGTGACTGGCAGAGAATCCAGGGAATCTTCAGAAATAATGAGAGAGCAACTTGTCATTTCGACTTTCAGGTTTGTCAAGCAAATGAGATGCAAGTGTTTATAAGTCACCTGCAGCGGGTGAATTTGTGAACTTTGGACCGAGTCGGGTCTTCAGTCTTTATGTTAAGCTAAATTGATCCCCTCCTGGCTATACCTCCTCAGTGAATCAGTCATTAGAGTGATATCCATCTTCTCAACTTTCTCCCTGCAAGATAACGGAAGTGTGCTTCCCAGACTGTTGAACAACTCCTTTAAACGGGGATCAGGTTTCCTTTGGACACTGATATATGCGACTTAATCTCATTACCATAGAATTTCCTGAATGATACATCTCGGAAAGGAAGGCCACAAACCGAGGGAAATAGAGCTGCCCACTACTCAAGCCGCTGAATTAAGAAGTGTTAATCACTTTTTGACGTGGTGTTCTGCTCCAATCCGCCAATAAAAAAGACCAGGAACTGCATTTTCATGGCCATTAAGACTTTGATTTTTGTGTGGCTATTTCTATAGTGTGTAAGCCTGATTAGGGGACATCACACAACTGATTGACCATTATGCAGCTAATCAACCAATTGTTAATGGACACTATCCTGCTGAGTAATGGAAGATTGGTGATTGGCTCATAATTAATAATAGCACAGGCTCCCAGGTTGACTTTCTTTACAGCTTCACTTCGGGGGGGGCGGGATTTCTCAGAGTATAGATCCCAGATCATCGAAAACATGTCACAAATGCAACCAGCATGCAGCAGAGAGCGACGGAACTGAAATTTCGCACAACCTTTCCGAGACCTTTCAAACTGACAGCAGAGATGGCGGCGAACTCAGAGCTTTTTAGAAATGTAGGGTGTGTGTGTGTGTGGGGGGGGGGGGGGGTTGATGGAAAGCTTGACAAATACACTGTGGAGTAGCTGGCAGTGAGGCATCATCTGCGGCGGCGGGGAAGAAACACCTTTGGATGGCCATGGAGAAAATGCACACGTTCACCCAACTTAATATCTATGCATGGAGAGTTGTCAGGAAAGTGGCTCATTGTCTTGTTCTACTGCCTCTCTCGTCCTACACGTGCACACAGAAGATGGAAGCCGTATTGTGTCTCCACGTGTTATTGCACTTGAGGTTCGTTATAGTGGCAAAAAGAGCCATTTTTGAAGATCCCATCAAGGCTGAATCCTTTCACTGCACCTTTTGCCAAGATAATTCATTTTTTCGGCTATCAACGCTGTCCACATTTCTTTGTGGAAGTTTATAGACAAAGATAGAGGCCCCGGCTCTTTTCCATAAGCGCCGGGATATCACAGGCGTAGCAGAAACTTTGTCCACTCGACTGTATGGTCTCATAGATAGATTGTATCACCACCACCCCGAGGCCTCCTCTCCCTCTCCCCCTGATCCCGGCCCCTCATCTCCTTATCTGTTAAAGCTGCGTTTCATCTGCTCCGACTCTCCCCTGATCTTTCACCTTTACTCATCTCACTTTTTTGATTTTTTTTTTTGATTCGCCCTGCTTTTCAAAGCCACCTCGCTCCCTCTCTGCCCTTCCCTACCTCCATCCTTCCTCCCACCTCCCCATCCCCACTCACCCTTGCAGTATTTCCCCAGCCTTCCGCCCTCTCCCAAACCCTCCTTTCTTCTCCTTCCTGCTTGTTATTTCCTCCGTTCCCTCTGATCTCCCCTGTTACCTCTCCCCTGTCTTCCCCTGCCCTCCCTTGTTCTCGCTCCTCTACCCATGTTTTCCCCTGATCCTTCCCTCTCTATAGTTCCTGGCGCTTTGTTGGCACAACGACACTGACATGCACGGACACACCATTCGTACGCACACACACACACACAACCCATGTGCTCGTACACAGCCAGGGAGGTTGAGAGAAAGGGAGATCATGCTCTGTTTGCTGGGGTGAGCACATTGCCTGAGGCTTCAGCAGAGGGGAATGAAAGCTTTCACCTGTGAGATATTGAGTGTGCGTTTACGTAGCCGGCGTTCATGTTTGTGAGCGAGGTTGTGTGTGTGTGTGTGTGTGTGTGTGTGTGTGTGTCACCGCTTGTAATATAGCTACAGCAATATTCGGTTGGGAAGCAGTTCTCAAAACACTGACACTTTTCCTTTGAGATTGCTTTGCCCGTTTTGTCCTGGAAAAAGCCTTGTTCCTCAAATTAAGTCAGTTTTATTGGTTTAAAAAAAAAGGGACATTCTCCTTATTGATGACAAGATATTTATGGCAACTTTCTATGCATTTTCATAAGCATACACTGCTTTCCAGGTCACAAGACAGGCTCTTCAAGGGGGGTGCAATGTCACTCCAAGTTCCAGAAATGTCACAGCGCTAACATAATTGGTTTTACACTTTTTATAAGCATTACCTCTTTTTAACATTTAGACAAAACGTCTTGTATTTCTGTCTGTTCTTAAAAGCACAAGATCGCAACCTCGTCTGGGTTGAAGACACCCCAAAATTGAAACAAATGAACCTTTTGATTGAAGTTAAGAGATAGTTCCTGGACCAGGAACTTTTCTCCAATGCCATAAGGCTTCTTTTTTTCTATTTTAAAGTCCTCGGTGTCCCAAATTACCCATTATTTTCCCTCCCCAATCACTTTATTGATTGCACCCATTGAGATGGAGATTTAGCCGGCCCCATGTGCCTGCAGAGACTTTCTTTCCAAGTTAAAGGGGAATATCCTTAGATTGTGCATAATGTGAACACCCTCTCCTGCTTATGTATTCCACTGTCTCTACTGGTCTTATTGCTGACTTTACTCCCCAGTTCCCTTTGAGTACCCATCAATTCACAGGCGCGTTAGTTTACACTGAAGCCAGTTAGAGAGATCAGTGCCAACAGTGATTGACGGCGACAGCGAATTCCGCTGCCACATTTGTGCCAGAGGTGTCAAGCTGTCTTTAACTTACAGTATATCATTATCTTTCATTTAAGCATTGTTATATAATTTGAAATGTCTTTGTTAAGTGTTGTCATCTCCCGCTGATTTAATTATACAGTAGAATGAGGAGGCTTTCGGTTCTCAGCACATTTAACATCAAAACAAAAATAGGAAAATAAATTCACACTAACGCAGTTTTTCTTTAAACAAAGAATGCCACGGCGCTTGATTATAAGTTAAAATGAAAAGTTGGTTCAAATGAAGTCTTTACCCACTTGCTAATTTAAACCGCATCCCGCACTTGTAATATGAATAGATTTTTGACTTCGAGCTGTAAACAGAAGCTGCATCTAAGGCGGGCACCATTAACTGGTTGCTGATGTAATATGTGATATAAGTGAACTGAACAGCACCTGCAAGCTAAGAACGGTCCTCTGGGGCCGCATTTCACCTGTTGGCATTCACAAACAATCTCCTGAGCAGAAAAGAATTCCTAGTCAAAGACAATTTCTTCTTTCACGTACGTGAAATGCCCTCAAACGCAGAACTTGTCACTGTCACAGGGGTCTTTTCACACAGCCGCCCCAACAACGCCCACATTACATACCTGACGCTCCAGCTCATCAAGTTGACTTTAGGAGGAGGCGGGAACAGTACACAAAGGTTGAGCTCCAACACAAAAGGTTTCATTTTCCGGAGGTTTATTACAAGCTTTCTTCGCCAAAGTGGTGGAAAATTATCCGTATAGAATTCCTTTTGTTAATCAGGCGCTGCAAAAACAGGCTCAGGCGCCGCCGTCAAGAGCTGATATAGATTGACTCCTTTGTTTAAGTACAGATCTACTGTGTATGTGTGTGTGCACGTTTTTTTTCCAGTCAGGAAACGTGTTGACATCACTGCTCTACTGCCTTGTCATTATCAAAATCCTTATGCTAAATACAAGGATTAGTGCTAATTTCTCATTGAATATAATACATTTAGAATACATGACATTACACCCTCAAAACATGTTATATATGATATAGATTGTATCCCATTTGTTATTCTTTATCATATCATGGAAAGAAACATGTTTCTTGCATTATGGAAGATTTAATGAAGTGGCATTAAATCTCATCACTTCAACGAGTTTGTATAAATTGCTTCTCCAACATTATATATAGAGGAGAAATTGAGAAAACATTTTAATGAGTACAGCGGAACAGAGCATCATCAGACAATTGTGCGACTCTCCTCGGCTTTATTTTTTTGTTTGCTTATCATCATATTTTGTTGCATAGACATGTCTCACCCATGACGTGTGGAGAAGACGTGAAACATTTTTTTCCCCTCCTGCATACATGCTAGATTATGTGGTGTACATTGTGTTGTGGAAATTTGCAGCATAAATCCAAGGGTTGAAGTTGCTGTGCGGATGTGAGTTTATTAAGCTAGCCGGCGGAACGGCATATCGGTAGGCTGGTGAACCCACCAACATGGACAGCGTCCACGTCAGTGAGCTGACCCACAATGGTGGTGGTCACATCTTTCTTATACAGATACATCGAAGACATCAGAGCAGGACCAAGGATCAACGTACATGAGTCAGCAGGACAGTGAAATTCAGACAGGGTGGAGGAAAGTGGGTCGCACTGAGGGACATCTCAATGGTCAGATGTGGGAACCTTGGAAGGGTCCCCGTAGAGTTCAGAGGGGAGTGGGGGTTCTGTTCCTTCCAGGAACAGGTAAGGGGAAGTGTGGGATCACAATGGGGCTGTGTTTCCCATAGTGGGGGTGCTGGGGCTTCGGCTTGGAAGGGGCCAAATGTTGTTAAAGTCCATGTGACAACGTATGTCACCATATAAGAGCTCTCCATTGTGTATTTTAAAAACATTTTCTTCGTCAAGTGTGTCTGTATGTTTGTATTTGTACTTGTTTTCAAGATATCCTACATCCCTGTCACCTGCTTTCTTTGACTTCATTCCAAGTCTTAAGTGGTAATTTGCTGTCGACATATATTTAATCCAGCCAAGCAAAGAAAATGTTAATAGTTGCTAGTTGTAGTGGAAAACTGCAAAGCGTATCATTACAACCATAGAGGCCAAGCAGCTAATTCTAGGGCTTCTTCATGAAGACGGGCTCCTCCTGATTACGCCTCCACTTCTTAGTAGTCTCTCTCCAGCAGAGACACTGATGAGGTCTTGCTACAGGCCTTTCATCTACCTCACCACTCGATACAACACAAAGTCTAGCAGTCAAGATCGGCACAAGTACCTGCACATTCAATCATTTGGCCACTAACGTCGTTAGCAACCGCAGGTCTGCCACGCGTGATACCTTACCACCCCCCCCAGCCCGCATACCTGAGCTTGTCTATGCTTTGCAGTGTCTGTGGGCTACGAGTACGAGTCGTGTCCTGGAGTTATTCATTGGGAGAGGAGGACAGCTCTGATGCAGGGTTTCGAACTGGTGCCGTCAAACCTGGGAGGTTGGTCTCTGGACAAACACCACTCCCTGAACATCCGCAGTGGTGAGTACCATCAAAAAGCCCCTGCAGGTCCCACATGCACAAGTTTTCTTGGCCGGAGGCGTCACGTATACTGTGTGCTCACTCGTATACTCCCCCTCGAATACTACAGCATTATAAATGTATAAAGTTCCCAGCAACACAAACTTTGGCATTCAAAAATTAAGAGAAAAGACAGCAATCTTGAAATACGATCTTTATAATAATATCATTGAAAAATGTCATATTTTTCCTCTCCACTGGATGTGAGCTATAATTGAGTTAATGTCTCTTTAAAGTTATGTGCACGTGCTTATGTAAGCTCATCATATATCACTAATGATATTTGTAACTAAATGGGTTAAGATGGACCATTTAAATGTGGTTTCGTACTTGGAAAAAAAGTTTGTAAAAACTAGGAGAGCAAATGTCTCAATTACATTTCAAAAGACAAAGTTGTGATGTCAAAATTAATGAGAGATGCAAATGATCATTCAATGGACAATCACGCAATTCATTTTGCATTTAAATATCTTAATTGATTGACAGGCCCAGTTTTGTTGCTTGGGTATGGGGTATATGGTGTTGCTGAAGCAAGGATCTGTCTGTTCCCAGGGATCCTTCACAAGGGAAATGGGGAGAACGTCTTCCTCTCCCAGCAGCCCCCCATCATCACCACAGTAATGGGGAACGGCTTCTATCGCAGCGTTCCCTGCGGCCCAAGCTGCAGTGGCACCGCCCGCGAGATGATGCTGTTCGCCCCCGTGGCGCTCACCAGTGGCCCTGACGGATCCCTCTATGTCGGCGACTTCAACTTCATCCGCAGGGTTCATCCGGACGGATACACCAGAACCATCCTGGAGCTGAAGTGAGCGTCACGCTTTGGTCGTGTACTGTACGCGTGTGATAAGACTTATCTGGTTAACAATCTCTCATAGTGGGAATCCGAGCAGTGGATCGACTCAAACGCTATTAGAGTAAAATTAGCTCGGCTGATATGAGTTATTACGGCTTTAGCTCTGGTTGGCATCTGCGGTTGTGATCTGTTTGATCTCAATTGAATACATTCTAAAGTTCGTCTTCATGCAAAGGCAGCATGTGTTCAGACACATCGCGGGCTCTAATCTACCTCTTTAGGATGTTAGAAGAGCTGGAAGTCTTTGCTGTGAAACAAAGATTTTTTTTCTTTTTTTTCTTGTGGATTATGACGATGATATCTCCTACTGCTCTGCAGGCACTACATTCCCTATTTCTGTATTTTCTCAAGCATAGAATCTCGATGGCAATGCACAGTCATTTGTCCTGTAAAGCGTTCTCCTTATGTAACTTTACTCTCCATTCTCTGTTATTATTGCATCTCCGACTAATATTTCTGGTTCAGACGGAGGTTTCATAGTGTCTGTATTTGATACTTCCCCGTCCTCTGGGAGGAGATGCCAAAAAGCTTCCTGTTTAGGTTAATATTTAATGTGAAACAATACAACCATCTAAATCAACCCTAATCTCTCTTTATGAGGAGAAAAATGACTCATTGTCGCTTGTGAAATTCTGTGACTCTCATTAGAATCGTAAATGATTGTTTTTGCTCTCTGTTTTCTCCTTTTTAAATGCTCCTTCATGCCTTATTATCAGGAACCGGGACACCAGACACAGGTGAGAAGTGCTGATTAACACCTCCCTTCTATGCCCACACAAAACACGCATCAACACAAAGTATGGGTGTCAAGAGAAAAGACAGGAGTCCGCCACACTTCATTTTGGTTTGTTTGCTGCAAATTGCATTGACCTCCCCTCCTCCCTTAGATACGTGCAGTGCCCCGAATCCGCAGGTATCAAATCCTCATTTAAATTTCGCTAGGCTACATTAAATTTTGTAAATGGGAAATCAGCCAAAATGTCAAGGCTTCCATGTTTTAGAGGATTACTGCTAGTCTGTCGGCAGCATGCAGCTCCATGCCCACCTCCTGAGCCGGACTAAAAGCCCGAGGCCTGGTGTGGCCTTGTCGCCATCCCTGGCCCTGAGCCTTGATGGTGGTGTGAGCTCTATACACCATGTTCGACAGAAGATTAGACAGATGTTATGGGGTTTGTGTGTTTGTGTGTGCTTCTCTCTCGCACGCACGCCGCTATCTGGGGTTATATCGAGCTCACGGAGTGTGTGTGTGCACGCGCTGGTGGGTGTTTGTGAGAGACTGAGCGGCTTTATCCGATTTGAAAAGAGAGCGGATTTTTCAAGATGCCATATCTCTAGCATGCCAAAGTTTCGAACCATGCAAAAGGGATAACCTGGCTGGGTGTTTTCGATCGCACTGTATGGGTGGGTGTGTACAAGTGTCTGCAAGTGTGAAAATGCAAATGTGCCTGCAATGCATAAAGCGTGATAAATTTCTATTGTGTAGTGTAAGCCAGCGATTCCCAAGCGGGGGGGAACCTGCATACCGGGGGGATACATCGCTCAGCAGGTGTGATCAAATAGAGATGCGTTTAATGTATCCACAGTTTGATATCAACGACACCTAAGCAGCACATGTTGCCCGTATGAGCGCAACAAAGTATTCTCTATGCAGTGTGATAAAGATTAAAAGTAGTGGGTGAATATTTGAACATCCACAAAAAACTCACTGGAGATAGTTATCTTAAAAGATAAATGGATGAAACATTAAGCTCTCTCCAGCGATACTAGTACAAATTTGAACTTGTGAGCTTCGCCATTTAAAGTTCAACCACATGAAGAATACCCTTTTTTATATCATTAGTCAATTCAAATATATAGATCTATACATTCTATGTATCAGACAAAACACTCTGGGAAATGCCCGCCTTTGCCCGTGGACTTCTGAAGGCACTTTAGATACCCTTTTGTCACCCTGGAGATTTCTCCCTCAGCTTCCACTTCCTCTTTTTTTTCTCCACAGCAACTTTTTACTGTTAGCAGCATGTTAGTGTTTCTCTTTTATTCTATACTATTGTTCTCCCAAGTCAAACACATTAATTATTCATCCATATTCAGCTTTCAAAGCTTTTCGCTCCACATTCTTTCCCAGCAAAGTGCCTATCAGCCAGCAGGGTTTCAAAACAAGGTGCTCTCCGAGGGGAAACAATATGGGATGTGTTCGGCGTTAAAAAAGCATTGTCTATTCTTTGCCTTCAAGAGTTTTCAGCAGCGAGTCAAGCAAATAGGGGAGGAAGTCCTCCACAATATTATCTGGGAGCCCAGACGGTTGATTCAGAGAGGCAGTCAGGAACAGCTAGATCACATTGTCTATCATCTCTGATCACTGTTTTGTTATTACGCGTAGTGGGGAACAAGGGAGCCTACCATGGGATTGTCTGCGCTCTGGTTATTGTTGTTTTTCAAATCTCTCTCACGGAATGAATGCGTTTGGAGATGCAAGCATCTAATTGAGAAAAAGACAGGTGAGCTGATTTGCAGTCAGCTATTTGCACCGTGCAGCGCTTGCAGAAACTTGAAAAGAATCCAAACGGATGCGTGAAGCAGTGGCACTCTTTGAAACTCACTGAATAAACTCTCTTAGGATCAACTTTAAATTATGCATGTGCAGCGCAGGGCAGAGCTCTGTAAACAGTTATGCACTTAATGGACGAGATGACTGGCGGGACCCAAGCCTATGTCAAAGCTTTTCTTCTTTTTTTTCTTCTTTCTAACCTCCGGATTGTGAGAAGGTCCCGGTTAATATCAAAAGGAAATTTTCTCCATTGAGAGTTCAGGTTCGTGCGGGCAGAATAACAGCTGTCTACCACTAAAACCCCATTAGTCAGCCGTGAGAAAGTGTTGGACATCAAAAAAATATGTATAGGTCTGTGAGTGGAAGTACGACGTAATTTAAAAAGGATGTGCAAAAGCATGATGTTCGGAATACTTTTCTTGATAGCTTCCCTCGCAATCCTTTTTTTTTACGCATAGCTGCATAGGAAATAAGGAAAAAGGCACTTTCACAGGGTGTCTAAAGTTTAATTGGCAGGAAGCCTTTGACCGTGCCCAGCTGACATTGGATTTCACACTACAGAATAATTGCCAGGATCTAGCTTGGTAACAACATTCAAAGTGCAGGGTGAAAATTCCACTCTCGACTCTCGGTAATACAGAGTAAAAACGTGCCGATATCAAAGGGGTTTATGTCATTAATAAACTACGAAGCTGCAAAGGGCGGCAAGTCAGGTCGTGTCTGCGCGGCGTCATGCCCATGGTAACACCATTTGGCAGCCCCTCTACGCGACGCACAGTAAGCAGCACGCAGGCTAAGTGACGCTGACATTCATGCAGTGCCACTCCAGCTTGGGAATTAGACAGTGACTCTACAAACTGGACACAGTGCCGTGACTTTTTTTTTTTTCCCCCTCCAGACGTCGCATCCCTGAACCTCACGCTAAGCTAAAGTCTTTTGTCCACTCGGACACCTCAGGAGCTTGCAATAACAACAGGAACAATAGATGATTATGGGTGCTTGTGGCTCATTACCGCAAGGCCGAATTTAGCCATACGAATGTTTTAGACCTTTTTTCCTCGCTCAGCTCCTCTGTTTTTCCCAACGCTAACACCTACCTTTGTGTTCCCGAGAAAATATAGAATTGAATTTTGCAGCTATCACACATGATATATTTTATATAAGATCACAAAAGGGAACATGCACATACATAAAATATAAGTTGTGTGCGTAACTCTTCATAAAGCCCCCACCAGGAGAACACTGCAACAGTGGTATCACATTTCAGAGATGTAAATATATACAGTATATGGATGAGGTTTTGGTGTGATTTACAGATGCATCACTTATGCCGCTTCCTACCTTATCCGGGCTGCGCATACATTTATACATAAGCTTCCTTATTACCGCCTGACATGTGGCTACATTTATGCTGACAATATTGTGGGACTACCATGATAAAACCCTGGCAAAGACAAAAAATACAGCATAATTGTGCAACTCTGCATAATGCTTATTATGTATCCATAAGCAGTATGTGACATTGACACCAGTCTGTTTCTTGATCAGCATACTGTAAACAAATTAACAGGCTTGGTAGTACAAATTACATGAATGCCATCCTTCAAAATGTTGACAGATAAACATCCTGAGTGAATTCATATTCAACATCAATTTTGAAATGGCCATATAAGAGTACACACTTTATATTTATTCGCCTTGACCTTGTCATCTAAATAGACACATTTTGCCGGAGCACAATGTACTTGATTAAGTGTTATTCACGCTGAGATCCAAAGAGTAAACCACAAATCTCTTGTGAATTTGCTAAAGCCCTACTCTCCACATTTCTTTTTCTGCTCCCGTGTCAGTAGGGACAAACAGCTTTTCAGTAGCTGTTAAATTGAATTCCTAACATCTTTGTTTTTTTTTCCTTCGAATTTGCGTCAATGCAGTTTCTCAAGAATTAAGTAACTTTGACCCTAATATTCATCTGCTGTGCCTGTATCGTTAAATGAGAGGACATGTTGTTCCAGCATATTCTTCTTAACTTAACTTTGCTTATTGTTACTTTGTGGCTGGAACTGATTGTGCCTCTTAGTTATGAATACTGAGTAATATTGAAATGTACTGATGTCTCAAAGATGAGTATATCTTAAACACTTGGACACAGACTCACAATCCATCAGTCACTGTGGGTATAAAAGGTTTTTAAAAAAATCCTTCCCCCAAAACTCAAAAAACTCTCCTAAAGACTTTTCCCGTAACTTCTCCCTCTGACTCCATTCTCCATTAACCTTGTACACTTTCTCTCCACAGCACAAGCCCGGCACATAAATACTACTTGGCCATGGACCCGATGGGGGAAGTTCTTTATGTGTCTGACACCAGCAGCCGCAGAGTGTACCGGGTGAGGAACCTCGGGCAGCCAAAAGACCCTTCCCGCAACCTGGAGGTTGTAGCCGGAACAGGGGAGCAGTGTTTACCTTTTGACCAGAGCCATTGTGGTGAGGGCAGGAAGGCCACCGAGGCTGCACTCAATAACCCCCGAGGTAGGAGAACTAACTTTTTTTTTCATCTGAATACATCACTTTCATTTCACTTTGTCCGCATTCCGTTGACATTGTGTTGACATGGTAACTCTTTTCTGTGATTCTGTCATGTTAAAAGTAATAATAAAAGAAAACCTTGTCATTATGATAAGAACCTCATGGTGAAATCTCAGACGATCAGAATCTATTATAATACTGGTATGAATACACCTACACCCGCCATCCATCTGTTCTTCCCCAGTGTTTTGTCAGCACGGTAGCTCCTGCAAGTGAAGACTAAGTAAGAATTAAGGATTCAACCGCAGACGCAGGGTAAAAAGCATGAAAGAGATAATTATCAATTATCGGATAGCGGACAAACTCAAGACAAGCTATAATGGCTGATGCCTCTGTTATGACCACGGGAGATGATAATTTAAGGTGTTGTTTTTCTTTATAATTTTTAGAAAACAGCACTTTCATTGGAAGCTTCAAGTATTTGGCATCAAGCTAATGCTTAACTGCTTCAGTGATTCTAGTTTGCGCTGCCATCAAAAAACAATCTCAACAATCTCCTCCACACCGGCTCCAGCAGTTTGATGGATTCACACTGCTCTCTGCCATCAGAATTTTCAAATTGCTACAAACAACCACTCTAATTTTCCATCTCCTCAGTTGTCCAATTTCCGTGATTATAACTGTCAATTAATGTTGTTTTTACCCAATTTACTTAACATACCTTTAAAGGTAACACACTGTTCCAGAACAATGCTTTTATTCAAAGGAAATTATGAGCCCTGCCTGCAAGCCCATAGTTATCGGCGGTTCATGCAGGAGATTTTTTTTTGTCATTTATTTATTTTATTTTTTTTAACATGTCACAGCGGGAGAAACTCGAACAACTAATAATAGGGGAAACCGGTCGCAAGACATTGGTATTGTGTGCAGCCTCACTGGCGTTGCTCGTCGGGAAGTTTTGACAGAATTAGGCCATCATTAATGTGATTAGTTGCACCTGTGCTTTTCCTATTATAACTACTCCAAATGCCCACTGAGGGAAATAAAAGAGCCTATTGTGCCATAGTGAGTTGTTGTCCATAATTCACTATTTGTAAAGATGTTAAAATGGAACACTCTATTCTTGAAGGTTTTCTGTGTTTTTTTTTTCTTTTTTTCCTGTCTTTCTTGGTAATAGCTGCTCAGTGCCACACCAATATGTGTCAAAGCCATGCGTATGTCTTAATTGTGTCTTAAAAGCATCTACATCAGCATTCCCGCCCTACCATTATTAGTAATTCAGCTCAAATGTATATGAATGTACTTTGCTGTCAGTTCAACGTCACACACACGTCAAAACATATGAATATGTTCCAACGCCACCATCAAACCCCTTGGTGGTGGCATGGCGTCAGTTGGAATGCGGTCAAGAAACCCGAATATATTGAAAGAAATAAATCTATGCTAAAAGGGGCAACAAATCTTGTCGGAAAGATGTCAATTGTGTATAAGTTCAATCTCGTGTCCTTGGCATTTCACATCTTTTGGCAAAATCCTTTTGCTGAAAAAAGTCTTTCGATGGTATTGCTGCTTGAATGATAATTTTAATGCACAGTGATCACCATTATAACAGGGCTGTACTATAGATAGTAAAGTCAAGCAAGCGGTGCATAAATCGACTGCATTAAAGTTAAATAGAAATTTGGAGTGTGAGCCATAACTCACCCAAACCAGAGTGCCCAAAATACAAGTAATATATTTAGACTTAAGATAGTCTACAAACCCAAAACCAATTATATCTCTTGTTTAACATGAACATCAGAGACAGCGACAGGCTTCGGCAGGACCTGTCAAAGGAGGGCTGCTCTTGGCAGAGTACATGAGCTTTGACAGCGCAGGCATCTTATTAGCTCGCAGGGAACTCGTGCTGTGCCACGAGTGGGACCTCAAATCTCAGACCACAGATCTGAAGCCTTATTATTCCAGAAAAGACAAACAAACAAAAAACCCATATACAGTAAAGTCTGATGCAACGGTTGATTTTTGACAATAATAATGCAAGTCCCCTCCCCACCCCCATCCCCCCTTCTCCATAGACACAAAAATCACTCTTGGATACGTGAAGTAACTTAATAGGGTACCTTTTCGAGAAAGGGCAAAGCAGTCATACATGTGGAGCAGATTATAGATGTTTGAGAGTTCGGAAGGATAAAGATTGTCCACCTACTCATGCACACACAAACACACACACACACAGACACACACACACACACGCACACACACACACGCACACACCCAATATAACCATGCTGACCTCTGCTCCATCATCCTCATGACTCTACACGCAAACTGGCCCAAATTTTTAGCAAATTTCATATGCTATTACCACAATTGCAAAAAGATTCTTATGAAAATGGGAAGCAAGTCAGCTGTGAGATGGAGATAAAAATACAGTAATTGTCATATGATGAGGAAAATTGCCCAGCCTCCCCTTGGGTTACAGGGCACTAAACTTGAGCAAAAATACGTGTGTCATATTAAACTTTTTTATGCAGCTCTGATTACCTCCAACTCTACCCGCTTTAAGTAGTTTGAATGAGAGCATATATTTCAAGCATTAAGCCCGGAGTGTGTTTTTAACTGGTTAACCGTTCGACCCTTAGTTCTTACCTGGCAGCAGTGGATCCCGGCAATGTTTCACTCTTCTGTGGCTGTTCTACTTAAGGGTATGAGGTCCATTCTGCCATTATAGTACGTTTTCTCAATTTCATCCTCAGTTGGAACTAGTAAATGGTCATCAATAAGGCAGTCCCAACAGAAGGCTTAGATTAGAGAAAATACTTGGAAAAAAAGGCCCTTTCATCCAATAGAAGCTTTAAACATATATTTGTAATCATGCTCTTGCTAGCTATACTCATCGATAGATGCCATATCTATTAATGCTATCGACACTTTTAAGAGCTAGTTTGTATCATATTATGTTTTTCTTGCTGCCCATGCTGTGCTGGCCAGTCAAAACAAAATAAGGTCATTATGTCGCTGAAATCATCCCACAGTCTGGGAAGGCCATTATGGGACCAGCTTGAGCTTGTGGGGGCTGCATTTATACAAAAAGCATGTGCTGCCAAGAAATAATCAAATTGCTGCCCTCGCCAGTCACACCCACACACCTGGCCACCTTTCAGTGTCCAGGTCGCACGAAAGATTGAGCCACAGGCCTGTCACTCAGGGGACGCCCACAAGCCCTGCGTGTTCTCCCCTGTCAGTCACACTCAGCTCGCACAAGCCATGCAGTTTGACGCTGGCGTCAGACAGCCAGTCAATATCCGGAGCAGCGGCTCTATTTGAAATGTCAGTGTTTTTCAGTACAAACTGGCTCCAAATTTGATCGCAGAACTTTGTTTTTTTATTTTTTTTATTTTCTTATTTATTTCCCTTAACTTTCCAGGCTCATACAAGCAGAGGGGTGAGCGAGAGGGAGAGATGAGAGGGATAGAGAAGATAAGAGGAAAACAAGATTGGAGCTGATTGCCGCTACAATATGACAGATGATCTGAAGACTATTGTGCTACAAAACATACCGGATGTGTTTTTTTATACTGTCCCAAATTCTGTCCCAAAACTCCCCATGTTCATTCATGGTCAAGTATTTTATATACTATTTGGCTGACTGCACTTCACAGGCTCCTCCAGTGGCCATTGTGCTCCGACTAACCAGCTTATAAAGGCTCTGGAGATTTCTGCCTGGAGCCCCCTGGTTCCCTGTCATCCATCTGCCACAGCCCACACTCCTCCTCCTCCTCCCCGCTGCACCCTCTTACCAATGGTAATGAGTGGTAGACTTCACAGAGAAATATCTGTCCATTTCTTTTTTGAAGCCGCGGCTCTGTGATTCTCTGGCATTGATCTTGTCTTGTGTCCTCTGGTGAGCTCTTCGCTCCAAATTAGAGCCTTCCTTCTTATTCTCCACTCCCTGTATCTTTCTCCATCCCTCCCCCTGTGTCATTGATGAATCATCCCTGTGCCTCCGTGTTGACATAGCTGCATCAGGCCTGCTGTGACACATAATATTGTTACAACACGGCAAACAGTTGTTAAATAGTAATCCATAATTTTAATTTAGCCAACAATGTTGCAGCACTATTGAACGCGCTGCTGTTGCCCAAGTTTCTCTCGGTAGCGTAAGCTGCAGGGATTATCTTGTGTCCTTCAAACACTCACTTATGAATACAAGATCTGGAGCATTGTTTAGGGTTGGCTCCACATGTGCTTCTGCAGTCAATTAGCTGGGTAAATAAAAGGCCTTGCTCCATTTAGGATGGATCCCATGTCTGACATGAAAGAGGCGTCAGTCCCACAGGACCTGGCAGCCTTGGCTCACTTCTCTGGACTCCTTCTGTTTGCAACATGAAGGGTTTTTGTGTGTGTGTGTGTGTGTGTTGTCTGTGTGTCGTGTTTATGTAAAAGTAAGCATGTCTGTGTTTCCTGTGCAGGTTCAGAGAGACAGAGCAGTTCAGACTCCGACTCAGTGATTGAGAGTTTAGTTGTTCGTGTTTGCCTTGTGCAGGTCTTATCTATTATTTGTTGACTAGTCCCAGACAGCAGAGCTGACATCCACAGAGAGGTGTGTGTGTGTGTATATATGTGCATGTGTGTGTGTTTGTGTGTACATGGTTGGTGTGAGCTCTTGCAGTGTCAGTCTCTGACTCTGACCCACAGGGGGCAGACTAATGCCCTTATCAGAAGCTGACATGCTGCCACCACATTTTTTCCCTCTTGCCCCGTCGGCCTCCCTCTCTTCTTTTTTTCTTTCCTCCTCTGTTTTCTTTCTGTCTCTATCGCTCTCTTCCTCACGCGCGCAGACACAACACATTTTGTCCCATCCATCTCACCAGGCACCGCAGCCGCGAGGCACGCCATCAGAGTCGAGATTGCAAAGCCAGGGAACGGAATGAAGCGGTGGGGTTGAAAGCTGTCATGCTTATTAGCACATTTAACAGCCAAGATTTTACATAAAAAAAGAGTCACAGCTGGGGGTAAATATGCTTCATATGGCGCATTTGATTGTCGGACACCAACCTCAGTCCAGGGCAGCCGGGCACCATGCTGTACAGTATCTGTCTTGGCTGGAGGTTGACATATAAGCGGCTTAGGCGAATGAATATCTTCACGTCGGGGCGCCAGGCTCATTTACAGGAATGGCTGAAAACATGTCAATAAGCACAGGAGCATTTTCCAGTTTGTAACATCAGTGTGAATCGAGCATTCAATTCTGTCAGCGAGCCCGTGCATAAACCATTAACTCGGCAAACAGCAGCCCCCTGTCTACACGACGGCGACACAATCATGAGAGCGGCGGTATTCTCAAACTGCAAGGCGCTAATCACTGCAGCCTACATTTCAATGCCCCCCGCCCATACCAAAATCTGCTACTTCCCAAAGCGTATTTGCTGGCTGCAGCAGTGAAGTTACTAGATCTCCCTGGGCTGTGTGGTCTCTATTCAAGCTGCCCTGTGTTATAACTTTAGAATGAATGCACCATTGTTATTCCACCTCTGGCTCCCATAGCATTTAGTGCTGAGTGATTGCGTCTCACAAACTAGAGAAAGAGACAGGGAAAAGGGAGAGTAGATTAAATTGATGGAGAGAGAGAGAGAGGGAAGGAGCTCTACACATTCGGAGAGGGAGTGGATGAATGAAGAATAAAAACAAGATAGAGGTTGATAGAGAAAAATAGAGAATGGAGAGAATGAATGAAATGTGAAAAGGGGAGAGTGCGAAATCTGTGTTTTGCGTTTAAATCCTGCAGCGTGCAGCAGTCCCGCACCTCATCTGCATATTAAACTGGCCCTCTGGCTGCCTTCACTCTCAGAGGGTCAACTATCATTGTTGCTGTTGGTTTAAACAGAGCACTCCTTCGCAAAACAAGGGCATCTGATAAGCTGAACTGTGTTTCTAGCTCCAAGATTCGGTTTGTGTGTGATCCACATGTGTATGTGTGTGCAATTTTTAACAACCTTCTTCTGTGTTTCATTTCACATTGACCGAGCTTTTGTCTTTGCCCCTGGACATTCCTGCATTAATGATACACACATGAATTAATCACACAGCAAGGCAAACAGCAGCATACTCCATGATAATGCAAAACAGAGAGACGCCACTGGGTCATGCTATTTCTACCACAGCTTGTTTTCTCGCTGCGGCATCCATGATAATTAGATGATCGGCGATGGTTTGTGCAACAGACACGCCTCGCCGAGCAGCCACATTGAGAAGTTTTGCCAGAGACTCATTTCTCCCAAAGCCGATGCCAGGAATATAGCTGCCAGCTGCAAATCCACTGGGCCAAGCAAAGAGCATTCAGCAAAGCCCACTGCACACAGGTACATTGAGGACTTGTCAAGTCAGTGAGCAATTTTTACATGACTGGAGAAAGCAGTGCGGGGATACGGCCCACATCCTGTTTGTATATTTACTGCTGAATTTGTCTCAGACTGAGAATCTGCACGCCGTGATGTGAGTGTTCCTGACAGAACGTAAAGCTTTTCACTCACTGCCATGAAACAGCGATAAGCCCTTCTTCAGATGCATTGCATTCTGATACATGAGCAATTGAGTTTTTGTAAATAATTCACACGCTCTCACTTTAGACCAGCTCCCAAATGAACCACAACAGAGAACATGCTATAGTTGCACTCTGCGGTCCCACTTGTGTTGGTGTAGGAATATTGCGTTGGTTTTTGTTCTTGTTGTTTTTTTGTTTCTGTAATGTGAATGGAAATCAGAAAATAAGTTGTAGATAGACTATATGAAGATGGGCTTTCACCATGGGTGGAAGACTGCAATATAAGTCATAAATCTTTCATCCTAAAATGATGGATTTTAAAGCAGTTTTATGGCAAAGCAGAGTTGCATAATGTTGATTTCAAAGATCAATAAGATCTGCTTTGCATCTATTTTTTCCTGCAGTTAAAACCTATTTGGGGTCAAAATTGGGCTCGGCAGAAAGCAATTGCTGTCTGTCTGGGAGTGTGACGCCACAATCATGTCATATGTGTGTTGTATTGAAGTCAGACATTCGCTGTGATGTTTTCAGTTTTGGTTACCGATATTGAGGTCACTGTTGCTTCTGACGCATGCAATCTCAGCAGGTTGTTTTTTGTTTGTTTTTTCACCACCACTGGAGGTTTTGATGTTTTCAAACCCAAAATGAATTGAATTTGCTTGTGAATGCATTTATTAAGTCCTCTTTTACAAATAGCAGGCCACTAGGTCTGAGATCTTTGGCCCAGTAGTGGAAACTGTGAAGATTACAGTAGATTCCATTGAAGCTACACGCTATTTTGATTACAAACAGGCAACGTCGCTTGATGAAACACCACATATCCCAGCTTCCTGCCGGTCATGCCTTAAAAAGTGTGCACCCATACACTTTCAGCCATTGAATAATTGCACTGGTAGATGGATAATTAAACAAAATGTCATGTTGGTATAAAAATACTCAACAGGTGAGCTGCATCAGAGAGTAGCAACCGTATCTGTCCTCATCTTCATAGACCACAGGCAGAAATAGTCAACCCACTGCCAAGATTTGCTAAGGACCAAAGAAAATATAGTCAATGGGCTTAGTGAAGGCAATTTATGCTGACTTAAAGCGAGGCCCTACCTGTAAAATGCCTGCTATTCAAGCAACGTATTAGGAAGAAGACTATACAGGCTGACAGCTACCTTGTTTGTAGTCGCAGTGTGTAGGGTAGCTTCGGGGAGATTACTGAAGCTCACTGTGTGTGTAATGAAGCTCTGAGTCAATAAGAGATGCAGGCTCAAGGCCAAAGGCTGAGCCTGTGCATCAAAGGTGCCACGTTTGTGCGGGTGAGCGTTCCTGTGTACGCTTGTTTTTGATTGGCAGGCTCTGGAGGTCCCTGGACTGGCTTTGCATCTCCCAGCAAAGGGGCAGGCAGTTAGTTATGGGTTCCTTGTTGAAGGTATATGTCAGGTTGACATCGTCAGCGTGATCATGGGAAATGTGACACGTGTGTCCCTTTAACTGGTCGAGATGGCCGCTGCTGGCAGCTGGCCTGTCAACCTCCACTGGGAGGCTGGCAGGCTGACAGGAGGAGTGGAGCTTTGCCGCTGTGGGGGAATAAATTGCATTTACTCTAGGTGGATGCCCAACACACGCGCATGCACACACACATACACACACACACACACACACACACACACACACACACACACACACACACACACACACACACACACACACACACACACACACACAGACAAAATAATTTGTCTCAGTTGGGGGGGATGGAGGGGGCTCTGATGAGGGGAGAGATAGTGAGCTGGTGTCCATGCAGGTCGAATCCATCTTGATTCTTTACTACACACTGACAGAAAGATGAATAAGTAGAGAGATGGTGGCAAGCGCAGTTTTCCTTGGTAGCCCAATTGAACCTGACTATGT
>CAESWR010000073.1:807695-828098 GCA_903171835.1 Mullus surmuletus | reverse complement strand
GGGGGGGGGGGGTTTGTCTCGACCCCCTCCATTCACTCTTCGTGTCATCTACAAAGCTCACCCCACTTCTCTTTGTTCACACACCCAGGTATTGCAGTGGATAAAAGAGGCGTAGTCTACTTTGTGGATGGCACCACTATTCAGAAGATTAATGAGCGGGGTTTGCTTTCCACCGTGATTGGCTCCAATGGACTGATGTCAACGCAACCCCTGAGCTGCGACGCACGCATGGACATCAACCAGGTAAGCTGATAATGCTTTGGGGTTTGAATGAAGAAGAAGAAGAAGGCGAACAGTGCTTGCAAATGCTCCCGAAAGAGGTTTTGTCCTCAATCATTTGCTCTGCAGAAAAAGTAACGGCTGCTGATTCTGTTCCTTGTCAAATAATTAAGTGTATTTGTATCAGAAAAGGCAGCTGATCAAAAAGTAATAGCTCTCTGTATTTGTTTTTCATTTGTTACAGTCAGTAATTGTTTTGTCAATCTAAATTGATCAGCTGCTTCCCAAGAAAATCTTTGTGACTTTTTAAAGGTGTGGGTGTGCGTATGTGTGTGTGTGTGTGAGAGAGAGAGAGAGAAACGGGGGGGGGGGGGACCAAAGATAGCTAATGCACAGATTTGATCAGCCAGCCCTCAGATCACACTGCTGACTGATATCTGGCCTATTAGAACAGAGTATGAATTATAGATGAACTGCTGGCAGTATAGACGTGTGATTTCTGCACACACATAGGGATGCAATTGTGTGTATGTGAGTGTGTGCGTGCGTGTGTGTGTGTGTGTGAGAGAATATGTTCAGGCCAGGTGAATTCCCAGGGCTACACTTACATGTCTTTAAAGAGGCCAGTGTCGCGGCACAATCCTCCTGTTGGCCCGGCATCTTCCTCTGCAGCACATCCTGTCGTAGTCATCCTCCATCTGTGTTTGTTCTTCTAAGCTGCTGTGACCTCAAAGTGGCGACAATATTGATCAAAACTTCTGTGGCCTCTGTAGCTAGACAAACATTCCTGCAGTAATTTATGCTAAATGACAGAATGTTGGCTTCAGCGGCTAGAGGAAAGTCAAACTGACATTTGAGTTTCTCTGTGTTTGTGCAAATATCATCTTAAAAATGGAGCGTATGCAAATCTTTAATTATTAATTAATTAAATGCCAAAACGTATGTCCTACAAAGGATAAGCTTTCATTCGCAGGTCTTCAGCATCTAACTATTGCAAAAAGACAGCCTGTTCCCTCAATTGTAGGACTGCACCTCTGAAGATGAAATATGTTTTGTCACCTTCAATCGACCAAAACACAGTTCAGTTGAAAACCATAGGCTCTAATGATGCTAGAAAAAAAAAGAAAAAAGAAAGTCATGGGTTGTTTCATAGAAGAAATTGATCCTCAGGTATTTTTTTAACCAAAAGGTATTTGTTAGGATGGCAGCTAAATGGCCGACTGTGACACATTAGCTACACATTTTTCCTCCGAACAAATCAAAGTGCAAATCTCTTTATGGCCAACAAATATTTTTTACAAGCTATAAAGAATACCAAACAACTTGCATCTGCAGTCGTAACACCAGCAGTCTCTGGCGCAATATCACTTCAACACATCCAATGATAATATCAATACCAGACCATCACAATCTACTAATATCAGTGCAATATCGCCATTTTCCATCTCCAACAACCAATGTTTTTATTACATTTGGTGAATTCTGCTTGACCGAGGTATCTAAAAACATTATGCTTAAACTGTGGAACAAATGCTGTATTCCCCCTAAGAAACACATACAGTATATCACTCACAATATGACTCATCAATACAGCTGAATTCACGTAAGCCTTTTTCCTCATACACTTGTGAGTCATGACATATCACTTATAGCGTGTAACAGAGATTTGTTCATTTTTCTCAACAACTCGTATGGAGTTCTAGAACATTGTGAAACAAGTTCCGTTCTGCTGGGGCCATTCATGCCTGGTAAACATATTGAAAAATAACAGGATATTTAAGCTTGTCACAAAGCGTTTGCTTTGGTGAGACAACTCGTAGGCTAACAACATCCTCGCCAAGGACACATTGATGCCAACAAACAACGCAGTGTTGAATTCAGACTTCATTATTTATGTTATTACATATAGATAAACGTAGCACAGGACATTCTGTGATAAACATTGTTGTTACCAAGCTACATGCATTATACTGTTTGAATCACAACACACAAGTAATAAATAACAGGAGGTAAGTTCAAACTGCTCACAAACACCTTAGAAAATGATTTGTAAAGACCAGAATTGCAAATAGAAAAATAAAAGAATAAGTGTTCTCCAATTCAGCAACAGACACAGCACATTTTTTCTTTATATTATGATTTCAGTTTAACTCTATATCTCCCAAATCATTGTTAAAGCTCAACCAAACCTGATCGCCTGCCATCGCTGCAAAGTTCAATATGATGAGCAGGGGAGATTTTATGCTTGTCCTTTCAAGCTAAGGACAGGGCGAGTCCCGCTTGATGAATCTCTCTACCTCTTAAAATGGGATTTCAGACTGAACCCCCTTCTCTCTCATTTGACAGAGCCTATAATTGGACATGTCAGTGGCAATTTAACATGATCCATTTATTTACCAATCCATCCTCACAGTCATCAATCACCCCACTCATCCCTCCGACGCATCACCTCGACGCAGCTCGCAGCGTGAGTGCTTGTGTGTGTGTGTAAGGTAGACGGTGGCTCTGCACCAGTGTAGGTTCGTCTGTCTTTGACCCCCACCGTGTTTGCAGGCGGGGTGTGCTATTTGAGCAGGCGGCGATCATGGTTATTGGCTGACATTTGGAACAGTGCCGAGGCGAGCTGGTGTGACTCTTGAATAAACACGGGGAAGGCTCCCTGCCCGCCGCTGACCTTTGCATGTGCAGGGAGGGTCAGGAGGCCTAATGCTATGTTATTACGCAGGTATTATTTGTATCACCTGTATCCAACATCCAGGGGATCGCCACGGAGGATTTCTTGCTCTTTTGTTCTCATTTTTTGTTTGAAATACCATTACTGTAAGAACGGTCTGTGTTTGTACAGGTGCGGCTGGAGTGGCCAACTGACCTGGCCATCAACCCTTTGGACAACTCCCTCTACATCCTGGACAACAACATTGTCTTGCAGGTAGACATCTCCATGCACAATGCACATCTTTGTCAGATTGCTGTTGACTCTGTTTGGTCCACCCTGCCAGTAGTGGTTCTCACCTGTCTTTTGGCCATTTTTCTCTCTGTGTTCGTGAGAGCAATTCTCAGAATCGGTCCAATATCAAATGAAACCCCACCATACATGACTGCTGACAAGGTCGGTCCATTAAAAGTGCTTGTGTAGGTCTGGTGTTTCACTTGTTCTGCTGTCTTCTGAAATATCCCAATATCCTAGCCAATTGAGTGCTTATTTCTGTTGAACCCGGTCATGCTTCCATGTGTGCTGATGCCGGGTGAACACAATAAACTTTAGGTAACAACATTACCCCGACTCTGGCTCTTGGGGCAGCATTTTTCTCCAGGACAAAAGTGCTTTGGTATAGAATTTCTCATCCTGTTTGACAGGCACAAGTCATTGCGGTCAAAAGGCCCGCTGCAAGTACGTTGATGTGTTGTGTGTGTTTACATCCTTGTCAAGCGCAGCAGCTAAGCCACAACTTCAGTGTGTCCCTCCACCCCAAAGGTAGTCATGGAAAGCAAAAACATACACCATTGTTTACCCTTTTAATCTTTTAGATAACCCTAAAATAGGCGTTCCGTATGCCAACTCTGTACTCCGCTCTTCCCTGGACGGCGCCTTTCGTGTTTACACTGCGCTGTTCCTGCAGCAACTCGCATCCCGCAAGATTTCAGAGTGATACCTTTGCGAAACGTTAAAAGCACATTGCCGCTGCTTATAGAATTTTTACTCACCTTTGGACTGTTTACAAAAATTCTTTCCCTATAAATGATTTACACCTATGGATTATGAGCTCAATAAGGAACAAGTTTTAAGATAAAGTAATCATTTAATAATTTAATGTTTTATTGCACAATTTAAGCTGGGCTCTTGGAGATTGCTTTAGACTACTGAGTGGAAACTGCAAGGTGCAAATGTCCCATCCCAACACAGCCCAGTGGTGCACTGAGATCTGGTAACTGTGGAGGCGATTTCATTCCAGTGAAGTCATTGTCATGTCCAAGACGTAATACGCTTTGTGACGGGACGCATTATCCAGCTGAAAGTAGCCATTAGACGATGGGTACTCTGTGGCCATAAAGGGATGAACATGCTCAGTGGCAGTGCTCAGGTAGGCTGCGGCATTTAAATGATGCTCAAATAGTACTAAGGGGCCCAAAGTGTGCCAGGAAAATATCCCCCACACCATTACACCACTAGCTCTAAATTATTGATACAAGGCAGGATGGGTCCACGCTTTCAAGTTTTTTCAATCGCCTCCTAACATCCGAATGTTGCAGCCAAGATCAAGAATCATCAGTTGTCTTTCAGTCTTGTCATCCTTTGTGAGCCTGTGGATACTGCTCCTTATTTCCTGTTCTTGCCATAGCTCACAGGAGTGTGCTGCTGTCACCGTCGCCCACTAGCTCCAATTTTTGCCCAATGCTCTTCTGCGTACTTCAATTGTGATAAGTTGTAGTTGCGGTTACTTGCGCCAATCTATCGTTTAGTTTCTCAGATCCCTGCAATAAATCATTTTTTTTTCATTTCAACTCACCGGGTGTTTATCTGCTCTTTGTGAACCCCCGATATAGCAGCTTCAAACAGCCCATCTGGCACCGGTAACCATCACTCCTTTTCATTTTGGTTTCTACTTAAATATGTTTTCTTGACTATGATATCTGTTTGAATCGTCTGACTAGATCGTATCCTCGCACTTAAGTGAGCAATAGAGCAGGGGTATCCAATAATGTTTCTATGTAGCAGTTAGAAGAAAGAGCACTTAGATATGGGATGTGAAGTGCTATCATCACCTGAAACATATTTGAATGACTAGTTGTGGTTCTTCGGCTTCTATCGATGTCAGGAAATGTTTCTTGATTGTTCAAAATGAATGGCTCGCCCGTCTTGAGTCATCAGCAAGGCAGGTCAATTCCATATAGTCATTGCCAAAGACATTTACTATTTGTTTTGGGGGTTTTTCCAGGTGTCTGAAAATCTTCAGGTGCGTATCGTAGCTGGCCGTCCCATCCACTGCCAAGTTCCAGGAATTGACCACCACCTGGTGAGCCGAGCTGCAGTCCGCGCCACCCTGGAAGCCGCCAAGGCAATTGCCCTCTCTCACCTCGGCACCCTGTTCATCGCTGAGACGGATGAGAGGCGCATCAACAGGATTCAGCAGGTCTTTTTTCACTCCACTTCTGGCTTTTCATCTTTAGCTATAAATATGATTTTGTTTCATTCAAATAAGCTCATCGGATTTCAGCTCTTGATGCTTTTGAACAAGCAGCTTAGCTCAAGTTCAGTTGTTTACACAAAGTATTGACATATCGTCACTGCCTATCATGTTGTGGATTTACAAAACTCAGATGTGTCCAAAACAAATAATCCAGTAGCCTGTCTTCATTTAACACCTTTCTGTAGAATTTAGCTTTCTAACAGTGTGCTATCTCACACCCGCAGCGTTCTGGCACTAGCACCACAAAGATACCACCTGTCGAACACAGTCAATAATCCCTTTGTGGACGACTGCAACATGCTGAGCCCATGTAGAGGTAGACAGCAACATAAAGGGTCTCAGATAGCTTTGCAGTGGAGACCTGGCAAACACATCAAATAGGGCAAAGAAAGTATCATAGCATTTTTTTGTGTGTTTGTCATCAATATTTTTGGGAGGCCTACATTTGTCAGTCAACTTTGCCATTTGTAATAACTTTCACATTTGTATTGATGTGATGTAGCAATTTAACTGGGCTTCAGATGGGCATCATATTAGAAAGAACAAGCTTGTTCAGAGAAATTCAAAATTAAACTAAATTGAAATTGAATTGAATTAAAAACATAAAACACATGCCATTCTTGCTTGGGTAAAGTGAGTGAAATAGACAAACAGTAGTTGAGTCTGTTAACTTGAAGTTGCCTTTGAATAAGCAAACAATGAACCTGCATCCGATTTTGAGATGGGAGATAAAATGGCTGCCCCTTAAACCAAGTAAAATTCAATTTAGATAAATCACGTTCCCTTTTAAGAAAAATGTTTTGCTTTGATCATCTTTGGGTGAGATGAGTATATGAGTATATAATGAGTATATTTTGACCTCATATTGGGTTTCTCCATAGTCTCAAGTGACTTTTAAGTCTTCATCTTATCAGCACAGAGAAAAATTGGTCAAAGGCTTTTCAAAGACTTTGCCTGAGATCAGACCAGATCTGTCTTCTGATCTGTAAGAGTGATGAGTAAGAGAGTTCATCAAGCTGTTCCAGTGGCAATGTAGATTGGACTTCTTAGGAATCAAGCTGGGAGGCTTGCCATTTCCCGGCATTGTTGTATGGTCTTAACAGAATTTAAACACTCAGTAAAATAAAATAAAAAAAGGACCTGTGTGTAAAAAGTGGCTTATTATATCTCACTATAATTACATGGTATGACTATGCTTACATTAAATTAAAAACAATAAGTGTGAATGTGAATGTAAATATTTAATCATATTGAGAACTATTTGTGATTCTAATTAAAAGTAAATGTTATCAGAATAACTTTCCTCAATCCAAATTTACTTAGCATATATTGACATAAAACAAATAAAACCGCTAATATTTGGTAATTCAAAGACACCCACTGTATATCTTAGAGATCAAACATTGAATGGAGAAACGTTTCTTTTTAATTTGAAAGTTATTTTCTGTGTTCCATGTTTTACCAATGAAGAAGATAACTGTAAAGCTATTTCAATTTCAAAAACGCTGCTTGGCAAATCAGTCATCTTCACTAACAGAGGCAATGATAACGAATTTCACTCTTCGCTTTTAAGGCTCTCCGCTTGGAGAATCCACAATACTGTCCATACCAAGGCTTCATCATTATGCCATTTTGCCTGTTTACTCTGAATCAAACCAGGCCACTGTAATGTCACCACAGCATGCCATTTCAGATTCCATTCCAGCCTCCCAGAATCACAGGCTTGACATGTAACGCAGTAGCATCTGCAGCTAGTGTGACGCCGTCCCGCTGTGCCAGCTCTCCGTTTTACGCAGAACCCGTTTCAACGCCATGATTACCTGGGCTGCCGCATTAAAGGCAGAACACAGACGCCCCCATTCCTCCTTTTGACATTTTAAACAAAGCACTCAGGTGAAATAACAACACAACATTCTTGCATTGAATCGGCGGTATGAAAAGGGTTTTACTAATTTGAGGAATTATCATAATCTGACAACCTCAAATAATAACTGAAAAAAGATTGAATTGTTTTTACATGTAAATATATTTTTTTGCTCAAAGGCAACCAGTCCAAACGACTGCGGAGCCTTTGTCCTTCAGCTGTACTGCTCTGGTGTAGGGCTGTCATAATATCAGATTTTCACTCCATGATTATCTTGGGCAAACATGTCGCGATAACAATATTATCAAAATATCTACTAAAATTTGAATAAATGAAATTGATCTTTAACTTTATTTATGATTTTTTTCTCTTTTGGCAGATTAATTACAATCAAAATACCTAGTAACCTAAAATGTAATCATGTATAATAATTATATACCTATAATCTAGGGTGGTATAAAGACAATATGAAAACAGGGGCAGATGTAAAACACACTATTTCAAGTGGCATATCATTTACACAATATTATCATAATCGCATTTTTAACACGATATTGCAATTTCATTTTTTAATACCACGATTATCGTTAATACCAGTATACGGCGACAGCCCTATCCTGGTCACGACTTTTGTAAAGCATGAAGTATATTTTATCACTGATTCTCTTACACCCGTTAAACCTAATCCCAATGCATTATTGCTCGATAGCTCTCATTTCCATGAAACAATACCACTGCTATCATCGGACACTTCAGGTTAAATTGGATCCAAAGACAACCCAACAGGGGATGGCGGTTTACAGAGGAAGTGTATCTAATTAAGACTAAGCTTCTGCATGATTTACAGTTTCAATAGCCATTTTGCCTCGGTTTTTACTGTTAATTCAACGAAACTCAGCATAATGCTTCACACTCTGCCCTACAATAAAGGGGTGAAAATGTGAGAGATAGTTTTGTTCCATACTCAGGTATTTTAGGAATGCCCGGAGGGAATTGAGTGCTTTGTAGGGGGTCACTCTGACCTCACAAAACACTTTTCTGGCCATAACTTAATGATTCATGCACAATTCGCTGCAAATTTTACATTTAACAGGGAAAAAAATAAAGTGCAGATATTGTATATCCCAAAGGCCAACTTCAACTGCAATTTATTTAAGGCCACTGTTCAGAAGGAGAATGGGTGCATTTAATAACATTAATTAACCACCAACAATGTCTTTATTGTGTATAGTTTGAATGGATGTAAAATGGTTGGCGGAGGCATAAAATGTTTTTTTCTGTTTCCGTATTTGTCAACCTTATTAATTATAGACACACTTTGGTTAAAATGCGATGCCTTGGCACTCCCCATGATTCAGGCATGGTGTGTCAAGAATTTGGCGTCATATCAAAAATCCCTCATGCATAACTAATATGTGTTTAATTCCATTTCTCTTCTTGTGTAGCTGCAGAAAGTTTGTTTCTTTTCAGTCGAGTCAAATGCATGAGCATGTTCTCTGTTAAGTGTTTTTTTTTTTTCTTCTCTTTTCTTTTTTTAAGAGCAGGAGCCTTTCTTGTATTACCCAGGCGGTGCCTCTGTATTTTTGGATTTTATGATTGTCTCACCTTGCCCCTTTCCTTTCACTCCTCCACTGGCTGAGTCAACATCCGGTTCTATCAGTGCAGGTCACTCAAAGAAATTCAAAATAAAAGCCACCTGCACTGATAGTTGAGTTGCTTCAAAACCTTACAAAATAAGATGGATTACCTGTCACACAAGCGCTGGAAACTACACAAAATGTACAGCTAAAGTTCTCATTGCACATTAAAATGAATACCTTATCCTGCGCAGTGTAGCTTAGATCCTCTGTGAGGATTTTGTACCCTGATAAGATTGATAAATTATAGGACAGAGTCATCGTACAGATCACATTATCTCGCCCGCTCATCCTCCTACAAAGTGTGCACCCCTCGGACTAGTTCATCAAACTCAAAATGTCGGTGTTGCACTTTTCACAACCATTTTAGGGCTTCCGCGTCAGGACAATCAGATGGGCTAAATTGGTCGGAGAGTTGGACGTGCTTGAAAGTTCAAGTTAACTACAAGATTTATAACACCTCACACCGATGCATCACTTCATAAACCAAGACCAATCAGGGAATTTTTACCGTAAATGCACTGAAAACACATAAGCCTCTTGCTTTTCCTAGACCTGAAAACATGCTTCAGCAGTATAATCTGGATTGGACAAACACAGCTGGTGTATTGTCCCCATTCCCTTCTTATTTCATTTTAATATAATTTATCTACATTGACAGCCCAGGTTGTTATGAAATGCCATGATTATCTTGCTTGCCAGAGAGATAAGACACAACAAAGACTGTTGGTGAACATCTCTTCAACAATGATTCTCTGTGATTTGGTGCCATGTCTGACGTGTGGATTTTTAAATTTTTTTTGGATGCTTCACAGGTGTCAACCAACGGGGAGATATCCATCATCTCCGGAGCCCCCACGGACTGTGACTGTAAGATAGATCCTAACTGTGACTGCTTCTCCGGTGGGTCATCAGGCAGACACACACACACACACACACACACACATTTGTTATGTGAATGCAGGATTAGTATTAGATTATATCTAATAGGATTAGAGTGCTAAAAACAACATGTAACTGCTCTTAAAGATCAGATCATATCATTGCCCACCCGCTTTAGAGGAACGTAAGAAGGAACCCAAAAACAAGGCCATTTAAAAGCTTTGACATTAATTGAAATAGTCAAGTGTATCCCTTAAGAAGTGATTAAATCTTTGCTGCCTGTGTGTCTCTGCTGGCCAATGATTTTATTAGTGGCATTTTACTTTCTCTCTAGTCTGTATTCAGTACTGTTTCGTTTTCTTCTTTTAATCTATTTCAATTATTTCATTCAGATAGAATTGTAATATCTGATATCTGACTTTCCTTTAAAATAAGGGAAAAATGACAATAGTCTTTATAGGTGATGACAATGCACTGAAATTACATCTCAAATGTCACCACAGAAAAATAAGTGGATTTTAATATGAATTGGTGAGTGTATTCATGTGTGTTGGATATACAGAGTGCGTTTGCATGTGTCTGGGGCGTTTGTTTTTTGTATTTGTATTCATAGAGATGCCTCTCCTGAACGAAAACCGGCAGCTGAATTTCAGTGTGAACCAGCTCAAGAGAAACCTTTCATATCCATTCATATTACAGCTGGTGAAAGAAAAGAGATCCTTTCTAGCCACTGAAGGCTTTAACTGGTTGGTGTATCAGAGAGGGCACCTGAAAAGTAATAAAGGAAAGAGGGAAAAAGACCAAACAAATAAGCAGATGTTCCTTTGACATTTAGGCCAAGCTTTCATTGTAAGTGTCAGAGGATGTGATTTTATCATTTAATTCTGCTCATAAAAATCTGTCTTTTTTTCTATTCAAAATGGAGGGAAGTGTCTCTGCCATGCCACAAGCCAATGGGCTGTAACCATCCCTATTTCTTGGGTTGTACTTTGCATATTTTCAATCATGTCTTGCTGTTAACAGATGATTACTCTCTTCAGAGGCTTTCCGTTCCCATCCCTCCACCATAAACACTCACACTGTGTCTTTGAACATGCGCACATGTGTGAGCACACACCCAGCAAATACAAAAACACACACATAGACACACATGCGGACAGAAAGACATAATACGTATGCTGTCAAAAGATAAACCGCCACCCTGCTGTCTGCACAGACCCATCAGAGGCCTCGGGCCTACTGCTGACAGCATCTAAAGGGCTTCACCCAGCTATTATCCTGCTGTGCCACCAAAAACATCTGAATGCATTCAGTCACCTACTACCACTGTCTGATAAGATGGAGGTCACTATCAAGGTGGTCATATCCACTCCATTGGGAGGCTGGTGGAGTCCGAGTCCTGAGCAGAAGTGATAAACATTTAAGCTCCGCCACGGGAGCGTCAAAATCTGCAAAGCTCGACTGTACAAGTTGCGACTGCCTTACTTCTCTAAAAGAAAAAAAATCTATTTGTGAGTGTGCTTTGTGAGTCTGCATGGCTTCACCTGTGCCATTCTGTCGATAAAGACCACCTCTACTCCCGCTATTTGTTTCCCTTATCAGGTGATGGAGGCTATGCTCGTGATGCCCGTCTTAAAGCCCCCTCCTCCCTTGCCGTGGGTCCCAATGGCACTCTTTATATCGCTGATCTGGGCAACATCCGGATCAGAGCCGTCAGCCCAAACCAGCCTCAGCCCAGCCCAGTTGGACTGATGGAGATCAGCTCCCCACTGGACCAGGAGCTCTATCTCTTCAGCCAGGTTGGCCGTCCCTCTCAATACTACATATTTGCATGCTGAAATTAGAATTTTTTTGACAGTTAAGGTCAAAGAGAAAAATGTTGCTGGTCCTGTTCTAACATCATCATAGTTTTCTACATCATGTGAAACTTTGTGTAAGTTTAAATCAAAGCCTTGGTCAGCCTTTTACTCAGCAGTGAGGATTTACACATTACTGACTTACATGAACAAGAATGCAGATAGAAAATATTCACGTTAACTGATTGAAAGTTGATTGCTTTGTTTATCAGCTATTGTTTTGTCCCTTAAGGTTGTCTGGTTGTTGATACTGCTGACACTCAGGTGTCCTTGGCAACCTTGTCCAAATCGCTCCCTTAAATATCACTCAAAGCAGTTGTCTTATCAATGGAGATTAGTTACTGAGATTATTGGTCTCTATGATATCTGGCACTTCATGTCCCCCAACTGAATTGGGTTAACAGATGGGGCAGATTGGTCTTGATCCCAAAGCTGCTTTGAGGTTTTTCCAGTCAGAGGGAGTTGTTTTTTGTGTTTTTTTTGCTTTTTTATCTTGTTTTGCTGCAAAAAGTGCACTGTGATAGCACTCGTCATGATTAGACTTGATTACAATAAAACTCAGTTGAATTGAATTGAACTGGATGGCATGAAATGATGCCCATTTTGAGTCATCAATTCAAAATGTACACCAGATGATAAACCTTAATATAAGAGTGAGTTACCAAAGTCAGCAACATGGCCCACAACTACATCTGAAAAATGCCCTCTCCCTTACGACTCTTCCTCTTCTTTTCCATGACAGAATGGTTCCCACTTGTACACCAAGCACCTTATCACTGGCCACTACCTGTACAATTTCTCTTACGGTACGGACGGGCAGCTGTCCGGGCTGATGGGCCGGGATGGTCGGGGGCTTCAGGTGAGGAGGGACGCTCACGGAGTGCCTCTCTGGCTGGCGCTACCTGGCGGACAGGTGTACTGGCTGTCTCTTAGCAACAGCGGAACACTGAGGAAGGTGTCGGCCCAGGGCCATGACATAGCCCACATCACTTACCATGGCAACACAGGTCTCTTAGCAACCAAGAGTGATGAGAACAGTTGGACCACTGTTTATGAGTAAGTTCACAGTTTTGTTTTGTGTGGGGTTTTTTGATCGCCACTCGGTGTTCTCTCACTTTTCTAGTCTCCGCTCTTCTTCTTCAAGCTTTATTTCTTTCTCTCTCACACTTTGTCTTCTTTTAATGCTTTGCTGCTTACTCAATATGTGGTCATGGGGCGTGTTTGCCTGCATGTTTGTTAATGTGACAGGAGAGTATGCTGCATGTTAGCGGGGTGAAATGTGAGTGCCATCTGGTGGTAACTACTGTGCGACATCACAGGAAAAAAAAAAAAGAAATGACTTATCTGTGTGTGTGGATTTTTTTTTTGATAAGTGACTGATTAGTTGAAGGATGTCTGCAATACTTTGATCATACACGTTTACTATTACAGATACAGTGCACACACAAAACACATCTGTCTGAATTATTCACCACTGCCAACCAAGTCTCTTCTCAAATTCCACAGCTGGATAATTGCACATATAAATCATGGTTGACACTTACTCTGTTGCCGATGTTTGTGTATTAAAGGGAGGAAAGCCAAGTAGCAGTGTGTGTGCATGCGGCGCTGTGCTCGTTTGTCCGCCACGGTTATGAGTGTGCCTGTTTTGAGCTTGTACATCATGCTCTTTGTGTTTATTCTCCAAGGTACAACGGCGAAGGCCGTGTGACCAACATCACCCTCCCAACGGGTGATGTGAGCGGTTTCCACGGCAACCTGGAGCGCTGGTCTCGGGTTGAGGTTGAGGCATCCAACCATGAGAACTTTGTCACTAGCACCAACCTGTCGGCTAGTGACACCATCTATACATTCAGACAAGGTAAACTGGTGTGATGTGCTAGTGGTACGTGATGTTGTTGTTTTTTTTTTTTCTCTTGCAAAGCGGACATGGGGGAACAGATGCTGCACCACCATTTATTCACTGGCCCACATGCATCCCCTTCATGCATCTGCCCCATCTACCTGACCACAATGCCACAAGGCCGTCTATGACTCATTGGTGGGAGATTAAACTGAACTGTAGAAGCACAGGAAGGGGATGGTATAAGGTTGTAAATAAGGTTATAGTGATGTTTAAACAATATGACTGAAAAACTGCAATAATATGATGATTAAACTGATCTGTTTTTTTCCCCATCACTTTTACTGGATTGACAGCCTTTAAAAAAAAAGAAAAATTAATTCATGCCTATCTCTAAACAATATGTATTCTACATGAACTCTTTACATAACCAGACTATGAGAAGTACAGTAAATAAATAAAAAGCTTTTTATTTTTACTCACAGAAAAAAGAGACAGAGCCCGACTGTCTTGTGAAATGTCTTAACGACTGCAAAAAAAAAAGAGGAAAGGAAGACCGAGATGAGAAGGGGAGAAAATGAGAGCGGAGTGGAGAAACCGCTCATGGGAGCAGTTTCTTCTCATGTCATCCCTTTAATTGCTTTCTAGCAGTTGTCACACTGACAGGACTGCAGGGAGAAAAAAGCTGGCCCAACATGCACAAATACACATGCAGGCATGTGCTCAGTGCTGCGCTACGACGGAGCTGCCACACTCGAAATGACCCCCATATTTTGGAGTGCACACCCCACCCCACCCCACCCCCTTTCTTTGACTTCCACAATCCACTCTGTCTTTTCCTGCCTGTAAGGCAAAAATATGTACAGAGGGAGGTTTTTTATGGTGGCAGAGGGAATTGAAGTTAGTATCCACTTTATTAGCTCCTTGAGGTTTTATGATTAAAATATACTTTTATAGTTATGTTTGTCATTTTTTAAATTCATTTTCAAAATGACAAAAATGTGAGATCTATCGTGTTATTGTCTTCCATGAGACGACGTAACACTGAAAGAACTGTTTCTGTATATGAGAAACCTCTGCAAATGTGTGAAAAACTGTCAAGGCTCCCATCACTTCCTTGCTTTCCTTTCATTCTTCGTTTCACTCACACTCTCTTTGTGCACTGCCCTCATTCTCCCTCTCTGTCCACTGTCTCTCTTTATCCTTTTTTGTTGCTCTCCTCCTCAATGCATAACATTTGTCAAAGGATAAACTAACAGATACAGAGGAATTCGGCAAGAAAAGTGTGCGCACAAAAATCCAGACTTGAGTCTATTGCATTCATGCACTGTTGCACCACAGAGAGTTTTTTTTTGAGTGAGAAGACAGACTGTTTTTCACACTTTTTTTTCACTTGTTGCTGCGTACACATCTTTGTCTGTATGTGTTCCTTTGCGTAACACTGAATGTGTGAATCTGTGACCGACCCCCACCCCCACCCCCACCCACACCCCCACCCACTCTACCCCTCCACCAGACCACGCGCAGAGTTCATACAAAGTCAGCGCCGACGGCTCCTTCTTTGTGCTGTTGGCGAGCGGTATGGAGCTGGCACTCAGCACGGAGCCCCTCCTCCCCGGAGGCGCCGGGGGAGGAGTCAGTCCCACCGCCAGCCGCTGCAACATCAGCCTGCCTGGAGACCACGCGCCCAGCCTGATAGAGTGGAGGCAGAGGAAGGAGCAGAGCAAGACTAACTACAGCACTTACGAGCGCAGGCTGAGGGTAAAACATCCCACACAGCCAAGTCAGATAACACTCATTCTCCTTTCTCACTTGCCCTCATACTGAGCACGTTTCACCAACACAGTAGCAGCTAGTATACATGCCCACACTAGCCAAATATCATGAAAAACCATGTGAATATGCTACATTGGACCTCAAACACAACAGACAAGTACTTTGTGCAGTATGACCTTTATCTGCTGCATGAACAGTGGCAAAGAAATGGTGTCACTAAGAGCAATCTGTTCAACAGATCTTCCATTTCTTTCCGGCCTACAGAGTATGGAACCTTATAGCAGTTTGAACAGTCAATAACCGCTCGATATTACACAACGTGTTAGATGTTCTGACAGATTAATGACGTCACCCCAAGCGAGCTGATAGGTCAAATGAGTCGGTTCATGTTCAGTACTTTCCCCAAATCATACCCAGACCTTAACACCTCTTCTCTTTTTCCTTGGCACAGAGTGCACACCACATAAACTGAATATTTCAGAAGAGAGGACATTTTATCTGATGTGCACTAATTAATTAGCAATCCCCAGGACTCAGCTCTTCACTTGTTCATGAGGCAATTTGTTGTTATTATGCAGGCCTGGTTTGCTCTAAATGTCAGAATTAATTTATGTAAACTAATGAAATATCTGCTTGTCTATGACATGGACTTCTTTTAAATTTGCAAGTTTTTTGCGACCACATCTAGAATTTATGTTTATAAAGTAGTAGAAAAAAAAAGTGATATATTTTTATTTTGTTCACTCAAGGTTCCACAACTCTAGCTTACCTTTTCCCTTAACTGATTTTCTTTTCAGGCACACAACAGAAACCTGCTGTCCATAGACTTTGATCAGAGCACCAGAGTCGGGAAGATATATGACGATCACCGGAAGTTTACCCTCCATATTCAGTATGACTCAACGGGCCGGCCGGTGGTCTGGTCCCCAAGTAGCAAATACACTGAAGTGAACATCAGCTACTCCAGTGGGGGATTGTTGTCAGCAATCCACCGTGGGGAGTGGTCTGAGCGGCTGGAGTATGAGAACGACAGGGTGGTGTCCAGAGCCTGGGTCAATGGCAAAATATGGAGCTACACATACGCAGACAGGGTGAGACTCTTTGTGTGTGTGCTGTATGTGTGGGTGGGTGACAGACAGCTTTTGCTTTTCAGAGTTAGTCATTGTTATTTCCATTATCTGAAATACAAAAACTAACACTAAAAGTAGGAAAAGTGCTCTTGTTATGTATATATGAAAAATTGCAATGCATTTGAATAATTTACCGCAATAAACTGCAAAGCATTTGTTTTTTCTCCTTTGAGAGAGGCCGCTGTTTTCCATTCATTTTACCAAATTATAGAAATCAATTTGCAAAGTGAAGATTGTCTGCCGTATGTCTGTTTTCAAAGTACATTCATTGTGAGGTTTTGAATCAGGCTGCGCTCACAGCTGCATAACTCCACAATGAAAACAATGACATGGAGCTTTCACAGCAGCGAAAGTAAACTGTGCGTTGGTCTCTGTACCTCAAGCAACTTCCAAGGCTCTGTAATGTCATTTTTATAAGACGGTTTAAGGAAATAAAAAAGCTATATCTTCCTGAAGGGGTTTTTACAGTAAAAGCACCAGTATACAACGGTTTTGAAGACCGTGTGAATAAAGCACAACATGTGATTTCTGTTAAATAGCATAAAATGTGAAAAGAGCATGTTCATTCAGAAAGAGAAAGAACAACATTTCTTGCACAGCAGCGACACTAGCTCACTACACCAACCCACAATATATCTGACCACATATTGTAAGAAGTGCATCGGAAAACACAAAGTCGGAGCTTCAACTTTGAAAATCAGAGAGAAAAAAAATGACCTTGACTACATGAACAATCAGCTCTTTAATGTTACACAACAGTGGCAGCACTTGTGCTGAGCCCACACGTGTCCTTGTCCCTTCTCGGTTTCTTTAAATGTCGAATGTTGAATTTTCTCTTCTTGTAAATTTAGCATGTTCCGGAATTCAGTTTAGTGCCTAAACTTCCCCAGTGTTCTGTCAGTACACTAGTTGAAAGTTAAAATCGAATGAGTGAAAAAACACTGAATGTGAAAAATTGATATTAATTATGATTTCCGCAAGGTTTCCTCACTGATATTCCCAAAAAACCCCTGTTCATATCCTTTTTTTCTTTTTCTAAATAAGTTGTCCTATGCAGCTCTAAGGGTGTGACAAAGCTGAAAGCTACCAGAGGGTATAATTTCCGTCCTTGAAATTCATTAAAATGAACCTGGAATACATTTAGTGTTTAATTGAACTTTTATTACAGAGCCATTTTTATGTGAATAATGTCTTTATGTAATATTAATACACTAATATTATATCTCAGTTGAATAGAAATGTTTTTTACACAACTCTATTTTCCCTCACTTCAGACACAGATAAAAGCTACAGATCTGCAGACACACATTTACAAAACTGTCTGCAGCGTTAAAAGAAAAAAGAAAAAAATCAACTGGAAGCAAAATTCTACCAGCCTGTCATCTGGAAAGCCCATGTGACGAGCCCAGCTTTCCCCTTTTTGTTTTGCTTTAGTTAAATTGCGATAGTCAAATAGCCTTGAGTTAAAAGCATGTAATGAATAGTAAAATCAAGGTTGCCAGTGAAGTGCGAATTTTGATCATGCAAAGACCAAATAATGCTGATAATGAAACAGATAACGCATTGAATGAAATATTCATCAGATGTGGAGAGTAAGAGCTGGGGAGCGACTGTAACTCTGCTGCACATCTGTCTGTGTCCCTGCAGTCCATTATGCTACTCCTGCATAGCCAGCGGCGTTACGTATTTGAGTACGAACAGACAGACCGGCTGGTTGCCGTGACGATGCCCAGCATGGTGAAACACACCCTGCAGTCGCTGCTGTCCATAGGTTACTACAGGAATATATACACTCCTCCGGACAGCCAGGCCTCCTTCCTGCAGGACTACACCCTTGATGGGCGGCTGCTAAGGACGCAGTATTTGGGGACGGGACGCAGCATCATCTACAGGTGTGACACAAATACGACACACACACATCTTCTTTTGTCTCTGCTGTAGGACACGCTGCAGTGAGGAAGGCATGACACAGATTTCCTTCCCAAAGAAACTTGGATGCACTGAGCATCTTGGCACTATAGTCAGGCATCGAAAAATACAGATTGGCTTGATGAAGGTGTTTTAATTAAAGGCTAATCTCAGAAATTTCAAAGCCATATCGCACAAAACAGGCTTCACACACCCCAGCTGTCCATATATAATACACTGATTGGGCTAATAGAGAGACTGATTAAAGGTCACATTTTTTTATTTTATTTTTTTTATCATCAGACACCACTGATCTGATTTTGATGAAAGCTGGAGGACTGATTCGGGCTGCGTTCTGGCATTTAACATTTTTAATACTCATTGGCTCGATGGGGACACTGTAATAAACGATCCCATTTTCAAGCTTTGAAAGGCCATAACTTCCACAGCAGCCGGTCTGATTTTGATAAAATGTTGAAGAATGGTGCAACTTGTTTTTTTTTTAATTAACCAAGGGATTTGTGGAACTATTCATTAGGAATACCATTTTTACTTTTGCAATCCCTACTGATTCTTAGTATTCACAAGAAAGAAATCACAGCCTTTTCTTAAAAAACGTAATTGACGCAAGTTTGTTATTTAGCATTTCTATGAATTCAAATTTTGCTATTTCGCCCTTTTTCATCTAGGTATACACCAGCAGCACGGCTCTCGGAGGTGATTTATGACTCCACCCTTGTGACCTTCACTTACGATGAAGCCTCCGGCACTGTCAAGACCATTCATCTCACCCATAACGGCTTCATAAGCTCCATACGATACAGACAGACAGGTACATAAACACATGCACTTAAAGCACATCTCCACTAAAGGGGCCACGCAGCCACGGTTTAAAATATTTACAATGTGCAATGAGTCATCTTGAGATAGATAATTTAAAGGGGCCTATCTGGGAATAAAAATCATCTTATGAGCACGACTCAAAGCATCTGTACTGTGCCAACACGAGACCGCGGGATTGTGTATCTCCAGCCAGATTTGTTGAGGGGTATCAAGCTCTGTAGTCTGGCTTTGAGTCAGCCGTGGTGCTCGTCGAAGAGTGATGCTGCTTCAGTTAGATGTGTGAACAGGACCCGAGCATGCTCGAATGGAAGAGGCTGCGGTCTACCACAGCTCTCAACACGAGACCACCCACCGGGCTCTGTGACACATTATCTCTTCCCCACCTCCGCAACCAGGGCGTCTGATCAAAGTTAACAAGAGAATATATGAATATAAGCTAAAATGTGGTTCGCTTGGTGTTTGAGTTATATGTCAACACCTGTCTGTGCTCGTCCTTGATACAAACATTGCTTTTTCCCTTCTCAAATATATTTTTTTCTTTTGCTAAAATCGAATTGTGGAGAGTAAACAATGGCATGTGCCCACAATGTCAGCATGAAGTGGTCTTTTATTTTAAGGTGTTCACAGCCTGCATCAACCCTAAAAAAGCAAGAAATGAATAAAAGCAAAATCTAGTTGTCGCCTGGGTCAGATATAACAATAAAGGTCTTTGTCGAAGGTGTTGCAAGACCGATCAAGTGAAGATCTATTGTGTGGTTGTAGGTACTGGGAGGGTCGTGCCTCCACTTCCACAAGTAAAACGAGGTGTTCCGCCCTCAGAGTTGTCGAGATGAGAACATGTTATTTTATCAAACTGAGCTGCAGGAGGTCTAGGGTCAGGGTTACATTTTTGATACCTGATAGAAATCCTTTAGAACCGGTCACTGTCTGAATACGGCCGCCAGGCAGCAATTGGAAATGTCAATGGTGTCTGGGTGAATTTTGTGTACATGCTGGGAGAGGAAATCTTGAAATCTTACCAGGGGCCCTCAATTAAAACCCCATTACCATGACAATTGTTTCACATTTGATATGGAAAATTAAGGATGCTGCACTTCTCAAATGGCGATATTACCCTGTAATTGTGCAACCATCAAAAGATCCCTTAAGCTGTGGCAGCAGATATATTGTTAATGCAATTCTCCAATCCCCCCAAGTTGGCCAGTCCTTCCAGGGTCACACTCATCTGTGCTACCTGTTCGCTTCACAGGGCTTTG
>CAESWR010000073.1:758247-769287 GCA_903171835.1 Mullus surmuletus | reverse complement strand
AGTCTCAGATGGCGTTCTCTCTTCCTATCCACACTTCCGGCCCCTCTGTTCGCCTCCACGGCGGATCCAGACTCGTCCTGCATCCCTCCGCAGAATTGCAAATAATAACGTGGCTGCTAAGAATAGAAGCCCACTCCGTATGAGGGGGAACAGGGGGATTCATCAAGCTAAGAAGTGTGTCCAACAGGAAAAAAATATAAGCTCTCAGATTCTTCATTTTTAACAGATCGTGCACCAAATCTGTTGCTTCCACTAAAAGCTGGAATAACCCTCTGTGCTGCAGACCTCCATGTTTGCCAAAACTATTTGTGTTTTCTTATTAGCATCAACTGTGGGTCACTTTCAGGCAGTTACACAATCACTTTGTTTCTGTCCAAATATGAACAAAAGCAGCAGCGAGTAGTCAGCCAGATAGGGTTGAATAAGGTATTGTTTTAAATTGTAATAACTAAGTATTAGTGGTGCTCTCCAAATCCTGTTCTCTAAAAGTTGAGAATCTGAGTGAATACCACGAAATAATATCTAATAATAATATAATAATCACAATGGATAATGGATCATTTATTTTTTATTGCTGAGCCCCATTAAAGATACTTCTCCCTCCATTATTTCAATACCTTGCATACATTTGAGGTTGTTTTAGTTGGTTTGTTTGAGCAAACTTTGTTCAGTGAAATTGGTTGGTGATTAAGAATGATTCCAATTAGTTTAAGGGAGGATTACACTGCTTTTCAACATGTGCTCAATTTTCAGTTTGTATTAGAATGATAAAAAAAGAAGTAGTTTTTTTAACCAGCAAAAGGAAAACATGGCAGAAGTATGTGCACTTGAAGAAATATTCATTCATAACAAAGTGCTGTACCACACAAAAGATTCGACCTCCTTTGGTTCAGGTCATTTATATTTATATCATACCTGCAATGTAATAAAATGAAATGTCAAATAACTAAATAAAGGTCTGTCCCTCTGGAATCCTAATTCTTAGATACATTAGCACAGTCTGAGCCTGTCGGCGGCAAAAACAAGCGCTTGTGTCTGTGCTGTGACAGCGGACAAATGGTCCGTTACGTTAATTAATCTTTGTAACTTTCCATTCTGGTTCAGTCTTTGGGCAGAATCCAAATATTCTTTGTCCTCATCAATAATTTTCAACTGAACTCAGTTTTATCATGTCCTTCAGCTCAACCGTTGAAGTGTTCTCCAGACATCGGGAAAACCCTGCAACACTAGGCTATTAACACATGCGAAGAAATGCGCACGAAAATGTGTGCAACAGCGCCTTCACACATGCGTCTCCAAATGTGGTACGGAAGTCAAATATAGCTGCTTAATTACTCTCCCCAAATTATCTCCCTATGTCATTGAGGAGAGGTGTGGATAATTAGAGCTCATCAGATAACACTCCTGAAAATATCACCACGCCATCGCTCTCACACGTGAGTTGCGCACACACGCCTGCGCAGCTCTGCGTTTAAGAGCAGAATGACAGCCTCATGCCTTATTCATGGGCGGTGTTGTGTTGGTGCGCCGCCGTCTTGTGTAAACCCGGTTTACTCACTTAAAATATTCATGAAAGGACACGTGACATCGGCCTATTGTCCACGTTAAGGCACGAGGGACCCGCGCACTCACCTATTCATCTCCTCCAGACAATCTGTGGCGAAGAAGAAGCTCTTGATTTTGGGGTGACAGGCTTTGAAGGCGCTGCAATCGGTCAGAGAGAGGGCTGATTAGTGTTGCATATGTGTGTGTGTGCCCTCGTGATTGTACGGGTGAGAGCGAGTGTGCTTGATTAATAATTTCAGCAACTTGAGGGACACTCACAATTTCCGTCTGCACTCGATGGCTCGGTCTATTCTGAACTCAGGGAGGCTGATGAAGCCCTCGGCCTTCTCGTCCTGCGGGCGGGGACAGATGGAGAGCGGTGGTACATCACCGACACGGAGAACAAAATGTCACACACACACTGATAATCTCATTTCAGCTGAGATAGTGGTGCAGCAGTCAAGTGTATGCAAACATATGTTGTTTACGTTGGCGGGGATAAACCTTCACCACTCAACATGGGCTGGAAAATGAGCTGGAAACAGATTATCAGACTTAAATGTCGCTATTTATCCACTGTGCTTCGAACTTGGCGGGTCTACTGAACCCGGGCCTGAGCTTGTATCGTATTCTGGCTAAAAAGTTTTGCCTTCATTTAGAAGTTATTGCCCACAAAGAATGCACGGCAGCTGGCACCGGTTGCTATGTTTGGCTCGCTGTAACATCATCGGGGAATTTGGCGTGTGAAGGGAGTGATGGAGGGTCCCCACCCTAGCAGGGACCCACTCAGGATTGGCAGCAACACATATTTTAGCTTCTATTTATTCTTATACAAATTTTTTTTTCATCTTAGTTTTATACGATAAGTTTTCACTTCTTGTTGTAGTAAGAAAATCCAAATGACAACATGAGACGTACGTCAGAGCTACGAAGGGCAGCGGTCTTAGGGGCAAATACTTCCCATGAAAAGTCCCTTCCCCATATTTTATTTTAAATCTTAAGAGTTCCTGGGGAAGTAAAGTAAAGAAGAAAAGTTTGATATTTGATATGTATTTTTCAGGCTGAAGTTGGTTAACTAGACTAATTTAAAGTTGGAAAAAAAATTAATATATGATATTCTAGAGCAGTCTTTTGGAAAGAGATGCTTTTTGCCCCCAGGAACTAATAAGAGAGTTTGCTATGCAAATATGTCACTGCAGAAAAAATAAGAATGCCTCAAATTCAAGGTTGATACTAATCATTGACCCATCTGAGACTCTAATAATAATAATGATAATGAAATCCTCCTTGAATTGTAGTTTTTGGAAATTGATTTTTTTTTTTCAATTACAATACTGTGGAGTTATGTAAACAAACTGGCATTTAGGGGGTTAAAATCCCTAAAAAACAATTTATATTTGATATATATATATTTCAGGCTTAGGTTGAGTAAAAAGACTGACTCATCTAAAGTGGAAAAAAATACAAATATATGTTATTTTTACAGCAGTTTTTAGGGAGAGGAGTAGTTTGTACAGTAGTTTGAAGAAACAAAAGTGAGCAGAGCTGTAAGAAAGACGCGGTGTCTGAGGAGGATGGCTTACGTTCTGATTGGTGTACCAGTAGAGGCACGATTCCTTCAGGATGAACCAGTACTTCCTCCACTTCTGCGTGAAGTAACCTTTCGCATCCTTCTTCTTCCACAGCCAGCCTTCGCAGTCGCCGTGGCCGAGGTCCTTACAGGAGATTCTCCTTCGACTGGCGCTAGTGAGGGAACCTGCGGAGAAGCACAAGAACTGCGTTGGTCGAGCTTAGGTCATAACCCGACACTTGTCTTTTTGAAAATTGCACATCTGTAAGTATAACATCAGTGACAGTGAAAGGCAGCGTGACGCCATCAAGCCCTGCTGATGCTTTTACATCTGCTCACGGTTGAATGTCAAATATTACACATATGAAGATAACAAGAGACAAAGTGTGTGTACCTTTACTTCTCTTTTTGGTTTTCGTTCTTAGGGAGGTGTAATGGAAAGACTGTAGGGGAGAGAAGAAGAGAGAAGACGATGTTACCTCACAAAGAGTTATGAAAAGGACATTCGGGTAAACTGCTTAAATAAACTGGCTCTGTGCTTTCTTTTAACAGAGAAGGTGAGAGCACCCATGGGCTTCATCTGAGGTGTTTGTTCAAACGTTTTTGCCCTGTTGAAGCGTACTATTTAATTTTCTCATGCACCACATGCAGGTCACAGACATTTCTGACAGTGTTGGAGGTCTGAGAATCTGCACCGTTATCCTGATGTTTGGTTGATTGTTGTTTTGCTCCTCCTCCTGTTGTCAAAATCATATTACTATAGTAAGTTGTAACCACATTATAAAGCTCGGGGTGAGTCATCATTATTTTCTCACCCATGCCACAATGAAGTTACATGTTAACATCTGAAAATACAAGATCCCTATTGCTGACTGGTTGGTCATTTCCATGAAAAATGTTTTTATCTTGGAGGCAGAGAGTCATGCTCTCGATTCATGAGCCAAGCAGCGTGGGAAAACCCCCTGAGTCTGCTAAATAGAAAAAGGGTCTATTTTTTCGCCATCTCACCTTACGACAGATACAATGCCTTATTTCTTCTTTCAAGCTACAAACTCCCACTTTAAAATCTTGGGGTTTTTTTTGTGAATAGCGCAGAATTGTGCAAGTGCGGCTGTTGCTGCCAGGATTACCTCTGACACCGCCTGCTGGCTATTTATCTAAGGTAATAAAGATGAGTAAATTTCTGTTTACACTCAACTGCGCTGACTCATTGTATGGTGCAATTCATAGGGCTTCGGAGGAGATGCTGGCTGGGGCCAATGACTAATACAGCCTCTCCTGTGTCATAGTGACCTAAATATGGAAACCAATTTACCTCACTGGACTTTTAGATTAAATTTAATTATTTGCAAATCAGAAAGATCTAATCCCATGTATCATTTCTGCACTGGTCTGGCCTAATGTTCATCTTGGAACAATCAAAGCCTTTAGAATGTCTGCAGCACAATCGACCTCCATTTAAAAACGGATGTGGTTGCTAGGCGATTGTTGACGTAACTGAAGCCACGGTTGCTTCTATAAAATGGATTTGAGTGACATAATGACTGACTGTTTAATAAGCACATAAATGATTTATGAGCGCTTGTATGGATTAGGGAGGCGGAAAGAAATAGCCGTCTGACTCATAGCTCTCTCTGCTCTCTTACCTTCCTCATGGAAGCCGCCCCAGAGCTTCCTGAGCCCGAGTACCTGCAGGGGGGACACGCAGGATTCAGTATAACCACAAAACAACTCTTACAGCTGCTCTCATCAGTGCCGAGCCTGCGGTGCGACCACAAACTCACCTGTCTGTTGTGTCTGCTCTTAGTGTGTCCGCCCCTCGCTGTTAGATGAAGAAAAAAAAGAAGACTTCATTAAAGAGCTTCTGAGGATCTTCACAACACACACACAGACGCATACACACACACTCTTTTGTATCTGTGCCGGTAATTATCATCTCTGGGTCTGATTCTATTCCCCAGAGCTAAGAAAACTAATAATGCATTTGAGGGTGGACTAATAAAATTCTAATGAATTTCAAATTTACATTTTCTTTTAATGCGAAGCTTTATCCTCATGGGAAAGGTAAATAAACTACAGTAACAGAATAGTTTGGTTGTTTTCTCACTTCGCGCTCTGGACCTTCAAGCCGACTCAATATTTGGAGTATTTGAGGTGATTTTCCTCATCAGAGATTCTTGCTTCCACGTAGTTTTCAGATGCATTTACACAAAAGATATATCACTGAATAAATTAATATTCCACTATTTTTCTCTAACTACATTACTAATTTTCATGTTCTTTATAAACTTAATTTGGAAATCACATTTATAGAAAATGCACTTTTCTTTAAAACTAGCACTAAAATTCCATGAACAAGTGCAACAAGAATATGACCTGAAAATTAATAAACAGCAAGAAGCATATCTCTATATTCAATGGTCAAATCAGTGATGTGTAAGTACTATACAATTCAATATAATATAATTTGAAAGAGAAAGAAAAAATAATCCTCAGGGGAGACTTTAAGTCCCTCTGCCCCACATTGAGAACCTCAAGTATCATGCATTTCAATCTTAGCAGGCGGTATCTTATATGGTTGCATGCAGCTGAGACACTGGCTACGTTTACAGAGCAGGCAGTGGGTATTATTTTAAAAATGTTCTTGATAAGTCACCTCCCTGTCCTTGTGACATCAGCCGCTACAGGCATTTAATCATTTCCCTTTCCAGTAGACTGCTGATAAGGGCTCGGCGACTATAATTTAATCTGGTGTGATAGCAGAAGGATCGGTCCAAGGTGTAGACCTGACTTTTATGAATCACTGATAGGCCACACGTAAGGATGACTTTCTCCCACGAAATGTACTTTTCCCCAAATCTCCAACATGATTTATCCTGTATTCTAAGACCTTTGCAAACAGAGAAAAATCACCTACTGAAAACATCATAGCATCATATCAAAATCCTCTTCTACATCAAGTCATAACTCGAAGTTTTGCAAAATATTGCAAGTTTTTCTCTTCTTGGGAAGTTGTAATACATGCATTATTAAAAGCTTCATTTCGAAGTTGTTCTGACAAAGGCTTCTCTTGTCATATGTTAGGTAGAGGAGCCTTTTAGTCGTTGGCACACAGCCAGGCAGCATCACAAATTGCTGAAAGCTCTTGCATGCTACAGTTCGGCAGCTCTGAATTACGAGATGTATTATCACGCACTGTGGGAACATATATGAGTGTCCGACACTGATGTTACTTATGTGTTTATGTTCTGTTAATGGAAAAGGGTGCGTGAGAGGAAACAGCTCATTAAGGTTGGCATATGCTCACAGCGTAGTAGAGTAGGACGGGAACTTCATGTGCCGGTGAAAAAAGATGATTCACCGCCACGAGAGGCACACAGCTGTCTGTGTGTGAGGGGAGGGGCTGGTGTGAGCTAACCTGTTAGAGCCCTCTGTGCCTGTGTGTGTGTGTGTGTGTGTGTGTGTGTGTGTGTGTGTGTGCGCTTTGTGTTTTAAACACAGGCCATCAGTCGCGCTTGTAATTGGGCTGGCTGATGCTGAGTCATACGCCCACTCACAAGGTAGGTAGGTGTGTGTGTGTGTGTGTGTGTGTGTGTGTGTGTGTCCAGAATAAACTCCTATTTAGAATCTGTCTAAGGAGATGGGGATTTTAGGATGAGTTGGAAGACAGCCACCTGCATACAGATGCGCCTCAAGTTTGCATTTAGACCTGCCCGTGTGTACCCAGGTGTGTCTATGTGTGTGTGTGTGAGTGCGAGAAAACACAAGAACGTCACAGAGCCAGTGTGAAAGTGTCACTGTCATTGTCATAATCCATAAAACTGGCAGCGACACAGCAACACTGATCAACCTCACTCTCCTCTGTCTCCTCTGTAGCCAACACACACACAAACAAGGGTGTGTGTGTGTGTGTGTGTGAATCTGTGAACACCGTGACCTATCCTGCAGTCACAAACAGTTCCCCTCTAAGAGTAGGACACAGACAGCAACCGCGAGTGGAGAAAAGTTGCGTAAGTGAGTAGAAGACAAAACTTTCCGGAGTGGAACGATCGGGATTAAAGTCTCGAGGAGGGTTTTGCCTTAAAAGGTTTTCGATCAATTATATGGGAATCTTCGGAGTAGTGTACTACTACTAACTTTAAATGTTTGAGTACAACAATGTGTTTTTCAGTCATAGACACTAGTTAGACTAGAACAATTCAATTCAGTGACGGTGCAAGCCTTGTGTTGCTCATATTGCCTTCATTCAGAAATATGTTTTTCAGTGCATTTATTGATAGAAGAAATCTCTTATATTTTCAACCTTATATTCTAGGAAATGACTATACAGAACACTTTGCAAATTCCCGATTTATATTGAGGCAAGAAGCAGACATGAGCACATGGCTGTCGTGTTATGTAGCATCAGCCTACCTTATGCAAATATGGATTAAATTCAATAAATATTTTGGCTGTATGGAAATAAGCTCTCTACCTACTCGAATAAAAAAATTATCATATTTAGACCTGTAATGCAATAACATCATATTGTACTTTTTTTTGTTCTCTTTTTCTTATGTTTTAGAGTCTTTTTATTCCAAACATCAATCCACAACCTAAGGCTTATAGAGCAAAGGCATATCAATTGCACTGTTTCGAGATTACTCATTGGATCTGACAGATAGCCGAGGCAGTGTTTACCATCACAGCCCTGATGATAAAAACATGATTGACAACATTCTGAATTGCAGAGTATTAGACGTATAAACTCTTATAACGCCATAAACACACGGGCAGATGAATAGTAACATCATTTTCTTACGGTTGAGTGAGTGCTGGCTTTGAGGGGGAAAGAGCCACGTGATTCTGAACAATCTGATTGGGCAGTTTGTGTACGTACAGGCAAAGCATCGGGCGGTTGGTCTAAGCGCAGCGTGGAGGACAGCATGGAGGGGCTGATGGGAAAGCTGGGGCTGCTGGGGTTGCGGCTCTTGCGCCGAGATCGTCTGGTGGAATCCCGCCGGCTCTCCCTCCCCGGACCCTCGGGCTCCTCCTCGATCACCAGGATCTTGTCGTCGCTGAGGTAACGCAGCAGGGAGTTGTCTGAATCTGGGGGGAGGGGGACGGACGGAGCCGTTAGAGGATGGACAGACTCCAGGGAGGCGACGACAGCGGGAGGGAGAACCAAAGAGGACGGAGATAGCGGCGTAGAGTTGACGGAGTAAAAATAGATGAGGGTGAAGAGACCCTTAGAGATAAAAAGTCAACAATAAGGAATAAAAGTGGCTGTATTATCTGATATGGATCCACAGCTGGGGACACGCCGCTAATCTGTTTGCAGCGATTATGCTGATTTGGAAGGAACCAGTGCTAAATCTTGTCAGTCACAGGAAGTTTAATTCTGCTCTAGCTCCAGACAGAATAATTTGTTTATCATCCATATATGTGAGGCAAAAAAAAAAATAAAAGAAGGAGAGGCAGAGGAAGAGAGGGAGAGAAAGTCGGCCCCCGACAGTAGTATTGTGCTTTAATGTTATTCATAGAGTTTCTGATGGTAGAGTGGAGGATCCTCGCTTGAATACAGATCACCGCAAAACGCTTGAACTGGTCACATTGAAAGAGCCTCACTTCCAGAGCGGCTGTATAAATGCAATTTCCTTGCATTTATGTTTATTTGTCACTCTGTCAGATACATACCTGCCAGATATGTATCCCTGCACAATCACAACACCATGGAGAACCAGAAGATGAGCTGAAATGTGTTGAGCTGAGTATGGAGCAAAGCGCGGCGCCGGGCCCCAAACCCTTTCTTTGTTTTAAGTAGCGTTTCTGTGTGTGTGAGGGGCTGGCGAGTACTGCACATGTGTTTGAGTGTGTGTACCTCGGCTCCCTCTCTTGCCCATGCTGGGTTCCTTGGCCTCGGCCATCCAGTTATATTCAGGAGGCATGGAAACGGGTCTGAGGTCACCTGGAACAACCAATCAGCAATCAGAGAGTCGGCTAGAGGCGGGGAGGGGGGGAGAGGGGCTGGGGGGAGGAGGTTTCAGGTGTTGAGAGGCGTTGACTGAGAGACAGCGGTGGGGAAGGGGGGGGGGGTGGTTGGACAGGTGAGAGGGAGGACAAGGTGTGTGCAGGTGAGGGGGAGGACTCTCAGAGGACCGTGATGGCGACGGTCACATGACAACAATTTGGATTCATTGGTGAGTTATAATCAGTCATCTGGCTGTGATTTAATCTCTCATTTTGCTCATGAAGTGTGTCTGGTAAAACGGTTTGAAAGCAACTTTGTTAAGGGTATCGATTGATATTTACATGCGCTCATAGCTACATGAAAACCAAAATGTGAAATTAACACGGCAGTCAGATTGTTTTGCCTGAGAATACAAAGAACAGGATTTTCATATTGTTAAAGTCCCGATAGCACTGCCAGGAAAGGGACCAAAGCTCGTACTAAATCACTCATCTTAAAAAAAAAGTGCATTAAAGTAATCTCTTTAAAAGGAAAATCAATTAAACATAAAATATGTATGAATAAATATTCATCAAGCATATTTGCGTGTTTTTTGAGTGCTTTTAAGTGCCAAAGTGTATATTTTTGTTCATGGTTGTTATCTTATCATCATTATGCAAATCATCTCTGAATCTACTAAAAAGCGATAAAAAAATTCCTCAAGTCTTTGTGGGTCACATGACCACGGCCTATCATGCCATGCAGCAGCCCACCGAGAGTCTCTCAGGGAGGTACAAGATGTCTGAGTTGTGTGGGTGGCACAAGTGGTGGGGGCAGACAGGGAACTGGAGACGGTGTGTTTTTTGGAACTGACCCTCCGGCATGTGATCAGTGTTTTTTTGGACGAGTGCACCCAGGGTGAAGACACAGAGAAGAAGAAGCGGAGCCATGAAGCGAATGATGAACACATAAGGAGGAGGAAGAGGTGAAAACAAAGAGGTGAGGAACGAAAGAAAAGAAAACCGCCGTGAGAGAAACATGCTGTTTTTGGAGCTGTTCCGTGCTCCCACTCACGACGACCCACCGCTCTCACCATGTGTGGGGGTCTTGTCCCGCCGGCGAACCCCCGTGTTGCGGCCCCGCTCGTAGTCGGGCCCCGGGGGTCCGTCGCCCTCCAGCAGCGAGAAGTACTGACCGCTGTCCTGGTCCAGGTAGTAGCTGACCGCCTCGGAACCTTTGGACCCGGACTGAGAGCTGACGCTGTACCGGCTGATGTCATCGCACGACATCAGGCCCAGCTCCTCCCTGGGGGGGGGTCGCAATCAACGGCGTGATTGGTGTCATCACCGGAGTCATAATAATCAGCATGATGATCATCACTGTGTGTGTGTGAGAGGGTGTGTGTGTGCGCCTCTGACCTGGTGCTGTAGAGTCCAGAGACAGGAGAGAGGATGTAGACGTCCTGCATGCTCTGAGCGTCCATTTTGGACATTCCCAAAGTCCCACCGGGTGTCGGCGAGGTGCTGGTGGGGCTGGTGGGCACTGGCTGGACGGAGAGAAAAGGGAAAGAGGGAGGAGAATAACTATTTTTGATTGTGTTATAATTGTGAGGGTGTCTTGGAGCGCAACCCCAAAAACAAACAAAGAAAACAGAGCGTGAGATCTTTCCCCTGCAGCGATCTACCTCACAGAAAAGCAAACAAGCGCACAGATTATGGGGTTACGAGGGAAGGCTTTTATTTTGGATTTCTTATAGTACAGCGGCAGCACTCATTTTAACCTCCAATCATAAAGGAGATTCCGTGTCGTGCGTGTTGCAGTTTGCTTTTTTTTTATTGTTATTGTTATTTTTTTTTATAGGTCTCCGTGACTGTGGATCCCCTCCGACGTTCACTTGCTTCGCCGTTTTTGTCATTTTGTCTCAAGCCTCCTCACTCACAGAGGGCTCTCCACGTCTGTTCCCATGACAACCTCTCCTCCACTCTTCCGTCACTCC
>CAESWR010000073.1:731229-743455 GCA_903171835.1 Mullus surmuletus | reverse complement strand
CACACACACACACACACACACACACACACACACGCACACACACACACACATCTCCTTGTATAGTCAGATGCGCCGGCTGAGCTAGACGTATCTATTCCTCCTCTGCCTCTAGATCTATTTTACACAGTCACGACCACAGTGACTACAAAGGAGGGAGGCTTTCACAGTGGCGGCACGGAGAGAGAGAATTGAGGGACTAAAGAGGCAGAAGACAAGAGGGAGAGAGAGCACCCAGCTATGCATCTCGACCGAAACTGGGTCATGCATACACTGCGTTCTGTATCATCTTCTGTACATGGATGTAGATGTATACGTGAACTTGGCGCGTACATGTTTGCACAGCTGTAATGAGGCTGTCCTGTGATTCGATCTAAAGCTGCACGCTGCGCTCTCCTGGGGACGGAGCGCCGAGATGAAGCAGAAGAATAATTCCCTGCGTCGACTGTCTGAATGGGTCGGTGTGTGTGTGTCAAGAGAAAGAGAGAAATAATTTGAGCCGAGTGTGCATATGTGCATGCCCGTGTGTGTCAAATCAATACAGTACGAGGGTGATGCCATTAGAGCAAAACCCCCACCACCTTCATGTCGATGCGGTTGCCATGGCAGCCGAGTGTGGAGTGGCCTCTTCTCATTGCTGATATTTCTACCATTGTCCTCACAATCACACCCAAACGTAATTTAGGAAATATTTCTGGGAAAAGTGGTCCTCTCCGCTTTATCTGTCACTGAACTAAAAAAAATAAAATAAAATCTTCCTCTGCTCAATCACTTGTCCCAAATGGAGGCTTTTGCAGCCACTTACACAGAAATGAAGTGCTCCCAACCACTATTAATCACAGGAATATTGATGTTGAATGCTTTTTTTTCACATTCAAAGATGTGGGTTTGGTGTTCAACACAGGCAGATGGGGGTTGGATGGTCATTTTTAGGGCACATCATGTATTTCTAAATGCTGACCTTTGCAGCAACCTGCTGTACCAAACTGACAAAATGGTCAAGGGAAAACGCAGTGTCATGCAGATCCAAACATATCAGCGTTAATCTTTGGATTCAAAATAAAACTACAGCCAACTGGGTTATTTTTCAAGTGATTTTTAAGGACATCTATTTGCAGCTCAAACAAGGGACTGAAGATATAATACAAGGGCTGCTTCAACCTAAAATTGAATAACTGAATACAAATTATGAAGGAAATGCTTGAGTCATTTGTAATGACCATTTTATGTGAAGTGTTTTAATTTACAAAGTGTCGACCTATAGCAATCAGCAACTATAGCAATGAGGGCATTTAAGAGACCAGCATCCAAGTTGCTGTAACACAAAAGCACACTAAAGGCAACATCACTTTAGTGGATGTACGGTCACACCTGCAGATCTGTAAGTGAAGAACCATTATGGTTTTCAGGATGAGAAAGTGAGCGGCAAGCTCAGATATTAGAATATGCTACCTTCCAGACAATCCCAAAGGTGACACACAGCTGACACATGGAGACTATGATAATATATTTATCTCAAACATTAAAATGAGCATAAAACAATCCCCAAAAATTACAATATTAATTAAGAACTCAGAGATATCTATGCCGACAGACCAAATATAGACATGAATTGCACGTCAATCTGACGTCCAATATTTAGTGGGAAGACATGTGATCCATATATGTCTCAGACTTTTAGAAATGGATGCAGTATTACTCGCTCAGGAAAGCGTGAAATAAAGCGACAGCTATAATTTACTTCACCTAAATCATTGTTGAGCTGATAAGAAGTTGCTCAATACTCTTACTGAAAAATTCAATGTTTAGCGAATGAATGATTCATTGGGTTCCATTCTTGCACACCTTTCCATTCATATGCATGAAGGCCAGATTGATTGAAAATTTTATTACACACAGTGCAGTTATACAACTCCAATTTGTTCCTGGGTCATATGACTCCACAATGGTCCTCGGCGCTCTGATCCACGCAGATAGAAACATGATATCCCGGTGGAGTATGTAAATTTGTCCCCTTTTTCTGAATTGGGTCCTCAATGTGCGTTGGAGTTCCAGACGTAAGTGTAAAAATAGCCAGACAGAAATATTACCTATTATTTCACCAGAACTATAATAGATGTGGCACAAAAATAGAACCTTGAGGAACACCCCAAGGACAATCAACATCACAGCTAATCTCAGCATCTTCTGTTGAACTAGAGGGTGCTGCTGGGTAACATAACAATCCGTGTGACAGAGTGAGCTAATAGTACAAGACACAAATGGATCTGTCAGAATATATTACAGATTTTTTTTTCTTTCTCCAACGTCTACATCTTGTAACAAGGTAATACATAAAAGTCTGATGAGGAAAAAACTGCTTGCACACTGCACACCTTATACTTTTAACTTTTTACACAGAGACCCCCATGTCTGTCTTTTATATGACTCTTTATGTCGAGATTTTGGGATGAGCCCTCCTTCTATTCTTGAATTATAACCATTTCTCTGCACAATTTGGAGAACATATTCACTGAACACACTGAAACCCAGTTTGCATAGATGCTGGGGGCAATACTCAATGGCATAGACACAAAGGTAGGGACTTTTTTACCTTTACAGCGAGACCGAAAGCTCAGTCAGCGCATGACACTTGCATTGACCCATGACCATAGAAACCCCACTTTTATACTGCAGAAAAGCCAGAAATTTGAGCCAGGGGAACCAAATTTGTCTTTCTCCATGATGGATTATATTGCTGAGACCGGTGAATCTCCCTTTATTATCCAGATATTCACAGCGTCCTCAGGCAGTACTACAGTTGTGGCCATTTGGTGCCTTGGGACTACAATCAATATAGGGAATGAAGGAATAAGAGATTTGCTTTCCACAGCTATAATAAAGGACAAATTAATTATTTTTTTTATTATAACTGGGTTCTTATTTTCGTAGATTCGATCATTTTTGACATACTGGGCCTTTCTTCCCAGGAATCTCCAGATCTCAGCTATTTGTGAAGTGCGGAGTAATGCTAACCAAGACTATGAAAATAAGTCGCATAAGTTGCAATTAAGGGAGAAGTACCCTTTAAAACGTACTCAGTAGCACTTCATTTTAGTGATTCCACTTGCACCTGCCATCCCTAAATGTGTGTGTGCGTGCGTGTGTGTGTCCAGTTCCAGGACATACAGTGATTGCTGCTGTGGGACACTCATTCCCATGCTGGAACATTTGAATGAGAAGAAGTGCTGGCTGATTAGTGCACACTAGCATATACACGCACGCACACGCACGCACACACACGTAACGCGCACAGACATTCGAACAGCCCCAGCTAATCCAGCAGTGTGTGCCTGAGAGATAAGGTGCATCCTGCATATTCTTTCCCCATACTCTCTCTCTCCCTTTTTTGCTACCCTTCTTTTCCCGTCTCACCCTCCTGTCCTCTCTCCCTCTTTCTCTCTCTACCAGAGTAGCACCTAATTCCCCCTAATTCCCTAATCCTGAGCAGGGCCACTGCACAGACAGTCAGCAGTGGCCAAGGCGGTACACACAAAGCAGGGCCCAAATGATAGAGGATTTTTATTTTTATTTATTTATTTATTTTAGCCATTCCTTAAGCCAATATCGATAACTGGTTGGGGAAAATAAATAACACCCGATGTATAAATCTTCCTAACTGTGAGTTTCCTTACAGGTTGAATGAACACAAATGATTCAAAGTTTGACTAAAACCAGAATTCATTCGAAGTAGTGACTCTATATTGAAGGGTCAGTTGGTATGATGGGGGATTCTCTGGCAGATTGTGACTCTTAATATATCAGTTAAAATTCCAGATAGTTGATTTACATGCATTACTACTCTAATGGTTAATGAGAGCTAACCATTGAATATTAGCTAATGCAAATGTTAGCTGCATTAGATAGAGAATACGATAACGGACATGTCATATCCCTGTGAAATGGCATCTGGCAGTCTGAAAATGTTAGGTCTTATGAGCCATTTGCATACAAGACAGTATGATTTGCATGATAAAATGAATAAGAATGAATCAATAATATTGTTTATGCATGTTATTAATATGACTAGATGAAGCTCAGAACCCTAGAATGAAAAGCCTGATGGTTATCTGAAGCCAATCTCTACAATAAGATTCTGCCATTCTACATTTCTGCAAGCCACAGAAACATATGGCCACTGTGTGAACAGTCTGCAGACCACGATGCCTCTGGATAAAAGTAGACGGTGCAACAAATCTCATAAGTTACAGTAGCTTCTTCTGTTATTGAACATATGAGTGAATGCTTCCACTAAAATAAACTGACTCTGAAGCACGCTTTTTTCCCTGTTAATTCTAGTAACTAGGCCACATGTTGTGAATCTGACCCGATATCCAATGCTGGCTTCCATTAAACGCCTTTTTTGTTGTCTGTGTGGCTGCAAACACAATTGCGAACAAAACAGAGACTCTAAATAAATGTGAAAGGAGAGTAAATGACATCCGTTGCCGCCAATTCATGACAGACAGGAGAATTATAGCTTTTAGTTGTACAGCAATCCAATATATCTGACTGACGCTATTTAGCGAACTCAAACACATATATGATAACACAGACCGCATCCGCTGACAGCATAAATAAATCAATTCTTTCAATGTATTTTTCATGACATAAATAACGCTGGTGAGTTTAGAGAGGCTGACTGACCAGGGCACAGAGGAGGTCAACGGCCTCCAGGATGAGCTCCTGATGTCCTATTCTGGTGACACCCAGCTCCTCCAGCTCCTGATGGGTGATGTGCAGCAGCTGCTCTCCCCCCATCTGCTCCCGCTCGAAACTCTTCACGTACTGCTGGAGACAGTCGTCCAGACCTGAGGAGAATACAGAGAGACTGCAATTAGCATGTGCTGAGGCCTCCACCATTGCTGTGGTGGTCAGCTTCTGATGGGGTTTTGTAGTGGTCAAAGAGGGATTCAGAGGGGATTCTATCTTTTCAGAGACACAAAAATGAGTTGATGAAAATGCATGTGCCGTGTTGTGTGCTGTTTCCTGATTAATATAGAAGCAACACTGAATTCGTGAAAGGAAAAACACCCACACAACGCACACTGTAATCTGCCCAAGAGAAGAGAGAAGCTATGAATAACAGACGAATGTTCACATTCCCAACTGTCATGTGAAAAAAAATCCTACATAATAGTGCAGCGCACCAGCATCTGATTTTCATCAAGAATCATTTTTCAATTTGATGACTTTGATGTCTCTGATTTGGCATCTAGGAAAAACATTTTAGCATGGTTGTTTTTTTTTTACACAATGGACTGACTGCATGACGCACAGTCTGAGTGATTAAGGGTGTGTCCAAATTATACCTAGAAGGATGTCAGTAACATATTGATGTATGACTTTCACTGTAAAGCTGTGGCTGGCTGCCATGCTGGGAGCCAATCAGCTGCACATAGACGTGGTGGGTCTGGGATGCTATTGATCAGTGTGAGCCTCCGGCTTTGAACCAAACAAAGTCAGCAGAAAGCGAACCTCTCCACAGACCTAATGAACTAGCCCCACTCGAAAAAGAGCACACGCAAAGCAAAAACCCCACGAGAGGGCCGCGTCTCCGCACATGCATGAGAAACACAACCGTGCGCTCAGTCTCTCTCCGAGCGCACGGACAAACTCAATCACACAAACACAATTACAAATGCTGTTGTTATTCAGAATTTGACACTTTTGTGGAGGCATGTTGCTGAAGCCGAGTGGAGCTGTGAGGAAAACAGTGATGCCCAAGGGAAGCAAAGCTGACAGAGAGCAGACAGTGTGGTAGCACCTTAACACAGTCACCACACACACACACACACACACATACACACACTTGCTGCAAAGAATGAGCAAGAGGCATCTCGCTCTTGGTATGCCATGGGACATAACAGACAAAATATAAGCCTAGTGTTGCTCTGAGTGACACATACAAACAATCTTGTTACATAGTGCGCAGCAGAGCAATTTCAAATCTAACACATCGCTAAGAGCCTCTGCGCTGGGGCACCACAAGTGGAAGTTGTTTAATGGAATCCGTTCCCAACAGAAAAACTGACATATCCCACATGTTTATATGATAATACAATGCTATCTCATTCAAGGCTGTTACCATTCTCGACTACATGTTCTACATGAGGTAAATTAAATCAAGTAGCCGAGCGGCTGCCTCCTCCTAAGTTCATTTGTAAAAAGCATCTTAATAATTCATAACTCTCTTCTTAAAATAATTGCAGCATGTTTTATGCCCGGCGCATTGTGCAACAATGGTAACAAAACTTTGTATGCGAGCACATCACTCTACTTCACTATTTTCCATGAAATGAAAATATATGAGAATTCAATAAAGGGCCTTGAAAGGAAAAAAATAACAATAATTCTTCTTTTGGCCATGTTAATACCTTTTTATGCAAATCAGCCTGGTGGTTTTTAGATAGTCGTGCTGAAAAACATACTAAGAAAAATTAACTATATAGTAATCACAAGCTCATATTAGTACTGCATTATCCTGTAGAAGCGTTGGGAAAATATTCAAATAGATCTAGTTGCGTGATTTAATAAGTGTTTGATGAAAATGTGAATTTAATTTCTCTGTGAAATAACTAAAAATAAATCTCTCTGAAACAGCTGTGTGCTCTCGTAACCACCAGTTTAGCACTTTTACAAGGAAGTATTTTGAACCGAAATCAGTGAAAACAAATGAGTGCAGTCTACAACACGGCGTTGCATTTCTTTTATCTCATTCTTTCTTTCCCATTGTGCAAAAAAGAAATTGAAGCTTTAACCTCCCTTCACAGTTTAAATCATCACAGCACAACGTGGAAAAAGATGTGTGCAAGTGGACTGCTTGTGTACATTTGGTCGTAGCCAGCAGCTTTAGCAGCAGACAGCCATGCAGAAAACATGGAGGCGGAGCAGCCCCGCAGCTCCTCACTGGGATTTGTGAAAGTGCGACTCTCCGACCCGACCATATGAGAGAGACATACTTGTTCCTCCACATTTGCACCCCATGCTTCTCCTCCTGAAGCATTTTTGTCGCCACAAAGTACAATGTGCCACATTATGGCTTTGCGATATCTGACAACTTTTGCGAAACGGCAAATATTTTCTCACGCTTGTTTTTCTAGTCACCGCTTCTGTCCTTTTCTTGGCATCCAGTCGTTAACTGTGACTTCCATTCCCTCTTCTCTTTCCCTCTCTCCAACAACAGTAGTATATAAAGTACATAAATTATATAAAGACACGATGAATAAAGAATCAAAGATGTGCTGGTTGACTACCACAGCTTCTCCCACTATACAGTAGCTATGTCCTACTTCTTCAACGCACACTTTGACAGAGGAAACGCTGCTGTGTTCCCTAGCAGCAAATTTAATGTCCTTTTCTCTTTTGAAATAATGGAATTTGCAGTTGCTGAGCATGTGAATTCATGCCGACAACACATGCATGCAATCCCTTGCAAACAGACACTCATGCACGCGGACATGCATTCACACATATAAACACACATTGTGACACACAGCTGCTAGCCAATCAGATGAGTCAGAATGCCTCCCCTAGAGGAAAAACAGCTGATCTGGGTTCATCTGCTGAGTTCATATGCCAGCTGGAAATAGCACATGGTGCTGTAACACACACAGATATATATAATCAACTAGCATGGAGGGGTTGGGGGTTTTGCCACTGCACATATACTAATAATGCACAGTAAATTAATGTGAATCATCAATAGATATCAAGAGTCGAGGCCCGTAATGCAGCCAATGCCTTTCTCGGCTGACACATTATCACATTGCAAACTTTGGATGCCTTTTCTGACCGTAAAGGGGCACAACTGCGTGAACTGTGAAAGCTGACCTCACACTGGAACTGGCCACGCAGCATAATAAGATACAAATCCAGGCCCGATTGCAGCTGGAATAAACAAAAAGTAATTTTGCATGAGTAATATCAGAAGTGTCTCTTTGGGTAATCAAGTCATAAGCCTCTGTTAGTTTCCCCTGGGAGCTTTACACTGACTGGGGAATATGATATTTTATCACTGCAGATATAGTCGAAGCTGTGCACGCACCAGCTTCCACAGAGCGCTGCTCATGTGGAGATGTCGGATCAACTGTGTTTTCTGTAAATATTGTTTCTCCTGTCGTGTTCTAGAAGCTTAATATTGAAGAGTATTTGCAAAGCCGGGGTATTGCTTGCATATCCCCCATGCTCTTATACTTCAAATAGCCTTTTGTGCCATATTCTGTCTGTCCGTAAACAAACACTTTTTTTTTTCGCAGCTGCAAACTTTGGTGTTATTACATGTATATTTGTTTTGTCCAGCTTTGTGCACTTCTCTTCAGTGGCCATGAAAAAGCTAACACCATAAAGAAGGCCTGAGATTCTTGGCCAATTGAAGTCCGTAAAATACCAAAATTCCTGGAAGTCCAATGAAGCCCGGCTGACATTTTAACTTGTCAAAACCGAAAAGGCACGGGTGTAAACACAAACAATAGCGATGACTCCATTCCATTAATTGTCCCAGTAAGTCATGTCAGTGACTGAGCTCGCACAATACCACCCCGGGTCCGCCTGGCGAAAATTGAGTGCAGCCATCAATAATGTTATTAATTCCACCTGTGCTTTCCTGCGTTGAAAATGTCGCCGTGGAAAGAACCCATTCTCTCTCTCAATCTGCTCTCATTTTTCCCGAGCAGAAACCAAAGCACGATTGTGTTTCAAAGCTAAATTGAACATATTTGGGACAATTTATAATCTGGCGGGCAAACTTTTGGGATATCATTCATCACTTAATGGTTTGTTGTTTTTTCCGCACTAGTTTAAGAATTATGTGATTCCCTAAATGGTGCATATCTGCGGAAGGCAGATGTCATTCGAAATAGCTTTCTTTCTTTGCTTCCAAGAAAGCTTAGATTGGTTAAAGAAGCCGAAACATTCTATTTTTATCCTGTAACCACTACGTCAATGAAGGTTTTATTTTGAATAATTAAAGGAAATCAATCGCGATTCTTTGCTCCTGGTTCAATAACTCAGTTGTGTTGGATTAGGATTTAGTACAACACTGCTACATACAGATACATGGTAAAACTGATTCGTGTCAAGGAAAACACCCAGTGGTTTCTGGGATCCCGACCATCAGCGACTGCCCGTGTGATGAGGCTTGAGCAAGCATTGCATGTTGACAGCTTCATCCACATTTCATGCAATTTCCCTCCAATCTTTTCCTCTTTCCTGGGCAAAATAAACCCCGCCTCATCTGAAACGCGAGGGTTGCCAGGCAACCGCAGTAAAAGAGGGCCTGAGAGCAGAAGTGAGGAGATCAGCAGTAGCTGGCCCTGAGGACCCTGCACTGATGCTAGACTAAGGAGCACACACACATGAATACACAGTCACACACATACACACACGTAATTTATTCTATGCATTCAATACAAGTTGCTGTTGAAGGAAACAACAAGCTGGATGTGGTTCAAACAGACCTCCGTGTTCGCCTGTTAACACCAACTGATGTCAGAGAATCAAACCTGTTTTTGGCGCTCGGGTCAGAGAGGAGCTCGGGCTCGGAGCAACGGCAGGCGGCCTTGTTGCCTTACCCACGTCCGTGAGCTTCCAGCCGGAGTAAGTGCCCCAGCGAGTGCGAAGAAAAGAAACAACACTCACTAAAAATATTCCTTCTGTGAAATATTCATCACATCATGACAGAATATTCGTAAGACTGTGGCATTTTAGCTCCCCTGTATATGAGCTTTCAAGTGCACCTCCCCGCTCTCTGAGACGCAGCAAGCAGGGAAGGTGTCAAGAGGCAATATGAAGGAACGGGAGGAAGGAATCTGAATTATACTGGAGTATTCTAGCATGTTGACAGGACCTCGCGTCCCATCTGCCCACTCTTTGAACAAAGAAATCCTTTCTCAGAGAATCCTACACAGTGCTTCAAATGGTGCTCCTACCATCAACAATGTGCGATATTATCTAATATTGCAAGTATTGTCAGATATTAAGATTGCCACGAGTGAAAATGAATGAAATTAAATATGTTTTAAAACATAGTTGTTGGAAGTGACAGAGAATCCACAGAGAATTATGATTACTTTGCAATCGGCCCTGCGGAGACTTGCAGCGTGTTTTGGCCCATTGTTTTTCTTACACGGTACACAACTCTGCTCCTTTGATTCACTGTCGACACCCACGACGCGCAACCTGCCCGGAATCAAAAGGGTAGACAGACACGGCAACCAGCTTATTCAGCAGCTGCAGATTTGAAAAAAAAAAACATTCCTTCAGCAATTGGTGGGAGCAAAACGTTGCTAAGAGAGAATATTGGATTTAAAAACCCAAAGCCTATACAGAAATACTGTATCAGAAGAGCCCAGACCTCTGCTAAGGTTCTTATTAAAAAAATGTCATGTTTGAGTGAATATGCTCCAAATTTAATGCATTATTTCTTTTGCCAAGTGTTTTGTGTAACCCTGTTTACATGGGTGATAACATAACCTCCTTAATGAATACAAATCTTTTACTGTACATAGGTTAATTGCTGTACGGCAATGTTTGTAATATTCTTTTAGTAATAGTCTTTTGTATGTTAAAATGACATTTCATTCTGAGAAAAAAAACTAAAACGCTGCCACAGAACTGCTCCAACTGATGCTTCCAAACTTTTCTGGAAAACCAAGGTCTAAAACAAAGCTTTGCAGTATCATCACTTAGCACCCACTGATGATCATAATGAAGTTACGAGGTTTTAGCACCCGTTTTATCCTTTAATTTTAGTTTTTATCATGTGTTTTTTGTTAAATTGTGCTTATAAAACACATGCATGACATCCTTGAATGTTTAATAAGCAGTTTTCCCACAGAAATCCCCCAAAGCGCACCTGCCACCCCGTGTGAGCTCCGAACCCGAGCCTGAGAAACTTTCCCCAACGTTAATATATGTGGTGATAAAACCGCAGCTCCCGGAACAACAGGTGCAAACAGGACCAAGTAAAACACTTAAGAGAGCACACACACATACACACACACACACACACACACACACAGGCTCCTCTGTCTGAGCGGCCGGATAGAGCGGGCGCTTTGATATGATGCCCACTGCATCTCTCCTTCTCCGCACCGCTCCTCCATCGCCTCTGTGCTCTCCTCTCTTTCTCTATCGTGCCCTCGTTTCCTCCCCCATCTTAGGCTCCTCAGCCTTTCTTTCATTTTGCCTCGCGCCTCCCCATTTCTAAATCTCCTGCTCTCTTCCCTCTCTCTCTTCTTCGCTTGGGGGCCATAACACAGGAGGGTGTGTGTGTGTGTGTGTGTGCGTGTGTGTGTTTGTGAAGCGCCACACACATATGCGCCCCGCTATGTGCCTAAATGTGTGTTACAGACGTACAGGATGTGGATCGGGGCATCTGCGTATGTTGCTGCTTCCCCATCTTATGACATGTGCTGTGACTCCAACACGATCAGATCTGGTTTCCATGACGACCGATGCCCCACTTAAAGCTCCCGCTCCCGAGTTTGTGCGCCTATGCATGCGCGTCTGCGTGCATTGTACACACGTACCATATATTTTTCGGCGAGCATGTATGTGCATCTGTGCGCATTCGTACGCGGCAAATGCATCCATGGGGTTCTTTTGTGTACAAGGGTGAAAATGGAGGACTTTTCCTGTGTGTGTGTGTGCGTGTGTGTATGTGTGTATAATAAAGCACGCTCCTTAATCTTTAATGCAGCTGAAACTACAACAAGGACACAGTCAGAGCCAGGGGAAGTGTGTTCTCCATCACAGACTTTCTTACCGTGTCAGCAGCAGACAAAACCAGGGGACCCCGGGACGGAATGGGACTGCACATGGTCTTTGACACCCCAGGAGACCGTAAAAGCCAAATTACATCTAAAGGGGGAAGGAGGAAGGGTGGGGGATGGAGGGAGGGGGGGGGTGTTCCTTCCACACTGAACTAAAGCATACTTTGTCACAGCATCTATGTGCGACTACACTATTCTATGTTTTTGACAGATCATGAATCGCCTTTATCTGCAAATCTCTCGCTCCGTTCACCGGCCCCCTGCGCCGACTGATACCGCCTTTATATTTAGACTTTTCATTCCGGTGCATCAAACTCCAAAAGCGAGATTACCGCATCAAAGCAAACTGCCTTATTCATTATCAGTGTATGCATCAGCAGGCTGCCAATACCCCGCTGCCCCCCCCCCCCCCCCCC
>CAESWR010000073.1:701822-723250 GCA_903171835.1 Mullus surmuletus | reverse complement strand
CCCCCCTTGCCTTCACTCATATGCACTCACTTGCAACAGTGGCAAATGATAGCTTGGTCCTAAGGAGAATTAAATGGATGGAATTCCAGATTTTGAGGGCCCTTTTTCTGGCTGAATTTCCATTTTGCTGCTTCAGGCTATGGGATCCCACTGTTGTACATGCTGTCTAACTGTCACACTATTATGGCTGTGTGAGACGTTTGAATAGTGTGATTAATAACACTGTCAATCCAAATAGTGAAACTGCTGCTCAGACTGCATGTCAGAATGTCTGCTGTGAAAAAGGTCTGCAGAACACAAGACAAAGGCTGAAAATTGCACAAGAATCGAGAATCCTTTGTGAAAAATGCTTTGCTTTAACACAATCCCTCTGCCGTTATCTGTCTGCGAGGGGGGGTTAGTCCTCCATTCTTGCCTAACAGGAAGTTTTTTGCTGTTTATCTCTCAGATGAACCTGCGGTCAGTGTTCACTGCTGAGCAGCAGAGGATCCTGGAACGTTACTATGAGAATGGGATGACCAATCAGAGCAAAGCCTGCTTCCAGCTAATACTGCAATGCGCTCAGGAGGCCAAACTGGACTTCAGCGTTGTCCGGGTAAGCCCATAAAAAACAACTTGTGTTTAATGGAGTGCGACGGAGAGAGAGATGAAACTTAACTGTGATTGCATGTGTTTTTTATGAGGGATGCCCATGTTAATCTGCAGTGACCCGGGTAAGTAATAGAGATTGTGGGGTGAGTCTGTGGTGTCTGCGATGTGCGACCTCCCTTTTGTCATAAATTATTATTCTCGCTTTGCTTAATCAGTCCCTCTCATGTTTTTTTAAGTGACATTACTGAGCTAATTGTCCTCCTCCTCCCTGCAGACATGGGTTGGCAACAAAAGACGTAAGCTCGCCTCCAAGGTAGACCAGAATGGAGGCATGTCCCATTCCTTATCCAGTCATGGACTCGCTGGAGGATTGCTATCCAATCACACATTAGCCGGGGGCGCTCTGTCCAATCACAGCCTGGCAGCAGGGGCGCTGCTCCCCGCCGAAATGGCTCGGAACATTCAGAACCGTGTGCACCTTCTCCCCCCAGCATCGTCCTTTCCGTCGTTCTCGTCGTCATCTTCCTCCCCCTCCTCTTCCTCTCCCCTTAGCAGCGGGAGTAACCATAACAACAACAATAACGATGTCATACTGACCGGGATCTACTCTCTCAACTCCGTCCCCCGCTCCAGACCCAAACCTGCCGCACCCCCGTCTCAGTCAGAGCCCGAGCTCGCGGCGCACCCCGCCTCCTCTCTGATCACCCAGGCTCTGCAGAGCAGAAGCAGCACCAGCTCCTCGCCCCTCCACTCCAAGCTTGCGTCACTCTCTCAGAACCTGCCATCCCTCACATCTGCCTCAGGGCCCATAGTCTACACTGCAGTCAGGAAGGGAAGTCTCTCCCTTGGGGAGGCGGGGGTGAGCGCAGGAGCAGGGGTGGTACCTCCCAGCTGGACTAGGCAGTACGGTACAGTGCAGACTCGCCCGTGGTCCTCATCCTCCCAGTCTCAGCTTCAGCCTCGACCTCACTCCAACCCTCAACCTCAAGCACCCGCGCCACAGAAGACCCGGGTCTCCCTCCCGGTCCAAAATCCTGCTCTCGCCTCTGATCTCACACCCTGTATCCAACGGGTGTTCACCTTATCAGAAAAAGGCGAGGGCGACAAAGTCAGACCTGCACTTGCATCTCCCCGGAGAGTCCAAGAGAGTCACAGGCTGACTCCACACACTCTAGATACCAGTCATAACTTCTCCATTGCCATGGAAACTGCAGATGAAGAAGATGAGTGGCAAAGGGAAGAGGAATTGGCAAATATGGCTGCTCAGAATCACATCTACCGGGAGCAGACGTCATCGTCTGAATCGCCTCCGATGACGAGCTCCAAACTCCCGATGCTTCACGGCAACACTACTCTTCAGGGCAGCTACTCCCTCACAGCACAGACCTCACACACAGCCGAATCCAGCTCACAGGTAAGAGAAATGCTGGTGTGTTGTGGTCAACCCTCAGAGTGGATCGAAAAGCTCAACCTGACTGGGTCTGTCTTTGTTTGCAGACCATAGCCAATGTGTCTGCTGCCCCCTGGGTTATCAGCAACTCCAGAAAGAGAACAGTGAGTCTTATTGTTTCAAACACAAATGCTACGTTGTTGTAAAGCTCATAAATGTATAGATCTGTAGGTACCAAGTTCACCTTGTGTTTATTTCTCATTCACCCTGCCGCTGTCTCGTAAGTTTCTAAAACTAGACCCTGCTTAACATCAATGCTCTATTTTGTGTGTTCAGCTGCAGGATCGGACACAGTTCAGTGATGTGGATCTCATCCAACTGAAGCGCTACTGGGACCGAGGCATGACCAGCCTGGGCTCAGTCTGCAGGGAAAAGATTACGGCTGCAGCCAACCAGCTCAATGTAGACACTGAAATAGTCAAGGTAAGAACTCCACAGGGGTGAAAAGTTTGTGTAAGCCCAGGCTGGAAAGAATCACAGAGAAATACAATGTATTGCTTTCCCTCCGGGCATCAGATTTCTGCAGTATCATCGAAACTAAAGACGTGTTTTTTTGGTCTGGGAAAGTTTTTAAGTTTAATTTCACATTGTCTGGAGACAATTACATTTAGTGAAAACAAGAATACCAGGATGCAGCTTTTCTAACTCTCGAGCTAAAATAAAACAGTAAGGAATACTTTCTCGACCATAAATGGCTTCTAACTTACTTACACAAAGTCACACAGTTATATTTCAGGGCCATGGTAGGAATGCTGTAGGACTAAATATAGTCTCAATCCTGACATGAGCATATGACCTACTACCATCTCACTTACTAGAACATTTGTTGCATTGAGAAATGTTTCTTCCAACAGAGAGAAATAATATGCCACTATTACAATCATATTCATAACCATCCAAGAGTACTTATAAACCAAAACCGGCACCACGCTCATTGATCACAGCCTCTGTGGGTAAAAGTGGTTTCATAGCATTTAGACCTCTCCAGGGTGAGGAGTGCTGTTCTCCTTCCACTCTTGTTGTCAGCATTACTGGATCGGATCAATTATAAGGAGATCAAAATTGTATCATGGCATTCTGAAACCCAGCAAAACAGTTTGCACCAGTTGTATTTAAATGTTTCTCTCTATCTACATCTTTTTGTTTTGCCCTCTAACTGCCAGACATGGATCAGTAACCGGCGGAGAAAGTACCGCCTGATGGGTATTGAAATCCCTCCACCTAAAGGTGGGCCTGCTGTATTCCCAAGCTCATCCCCAGGAAATGAATCTCCTGTGGCACTCAGCCCCGACGAGGAGCGTCTCAGGACGCCCGACATCGGAGATGACTTGAATGATGGCGGATCTGTTTGTCTCTCCGAAGGTGAAGCACCATATATTGCATACACACTTCGACACCTGTATCGTGTATCTGAGTGTCAATGTGGCGTTCTCTCTCCTAGATGGCACCATTGACTCACAACATAGATACGAAGAAAATGGAACAGATGTGACCATTGCTGCTCCACTGGCTAATAATGTGGTACTGCATTATTCATCTGATACTACAGTGCAGACTCATTAAATCCAGCCTCTCAGGAGTGGACACTGGATGAAAAGGCATTTTTTATTCAGATGGAATGAAATGGAATGGATCGGAGTCCATTCTATTTTTGATTGAATGACCTTACATAGTGTTATGATTGTTTGCAAAACCATGGCCAAGTTCTTACCATGATTTATTAATAGTCATGGGGGGGGTTTGAGTTGTTTCTGCTGTAGAAGTAGTTCTTCTTATGCAGTAAGGGGGGAGTCATTCAAATTAGTTGCACCTTAACCCCAAGGGAATATTCTGATAAAGCAGATAAATGCATTTGATTTCAGAATTTTTTGATTTATAAACAGGATTTTATCCATGCATTCTTTCAAAGCCCCCCCCCCCCCGCCCCTTATGACTTATTATGGGTGGTTTATGATTTTTATTATGGTAAAACTTGAAGGTAATAGTTGAACCTAACAGCACAAAAATTCCCCATTGCTTCATGTAGTACATTTGGGTTTGAATTTTGGCTACATTGTGACACAGTTGTCCATGGTGGTTATTGTTTTGATGAATATTAATGGACCAACATTTTTATTATTCAGAAATGAATCATTTATTTACCCTCCATACATAATGATAGCACTGAATTTATTGTCAGTGAACTAATGGTGGATGTTTGAACTAATGTTTTAGTTTGAGAGTCTGTATAAAGTTACTTTGCACATTATAAGAAGTCAATTTGAAGTCAGCATCATGAAGCTTTGGTGTTTGTTTTCAACAGAAGATTGAACTCATTGATGAGGACGAAGAGGATGATGATGATCCTGAAATAGTGGCCTCCGACCTTGAGCAGATGCACAGCCTGTTGGAATTCAAGGTGAAAACCTTCAGTGACCAACGTTAGACATCCCCTTCTCATAGAGAGGGGCTGAGAGACTCTGAAATAACTTTGCTTTCTTTGAAACTTTTCAGCATGAAGAAGTGCAGTTCTTAGAGAATGAGCTAGAGAACCAAAAACAAAAATACCAGGAGCTTGCAAGCTTCACTAAGAGCCTGCTCAGCGCTGTGAGGAACAATGATCTGGACAGACAGCAGGTGCAGTAATGACCCTGTTTACTCAGCAATATTGGAGTCAGCTCAAACGGAAAGCATCGATTACAAGAATGTGTAACCTGAAGTCCTTTTTTTTGTGTAGGAACTCATCGCCAGTCTACCTCAGCCTTCAGACCAGGACTGGGACATGAGTGTGGAGAGGGAAAATCTGCCTGAACTTGTGTCAGAAGATGAATCTTCCAACCACAACGACTCACCCGGTTCACACAGTGTTGACCTTACACAAGCGCCAGTGAACAAAGATGTCCCAATGGTCACTATAAAAGAAGACAATTGTACAACTGAAGTTACAGTGCCCTCTGCATCAGAGGAGCAGCAGCAAGGAGCAGTTCAAGAACAAGAGTGACACTCATGTACATCAGCTCACGCACATGCCTCATACGGATGTTTCCACACTCCACCCAGAAGCCGGTTTCAAACAAAAAGAACTATATAGTTTTACACTTACACAAACACTCTGATACACTCAAGCTCCACGCCCAGTGCCTGTGGATTGACGCTTCACGATGACTGTTGGGCTGACGATGCCTTTTTTACTGCATATCATTCGCCTTGCTCTGGTCCTGTCCAGAGAAAACAATAAACAACCTCGAACTTATCGTTGTCCGTGACTGTTTCTTATACACAAACAATGATCTGTAAAAGAAGAACCCACCAGGATCGCTCTGCACTGAAATCCCTGCGTGATTCCTGTAGAAACAACATGGCATTTCTGAACGGCGTCATATGACATTTTGGACCAGCCTGCACAAACCTTGAAAGGACAGCCAACTCGGAATTACTTAGCAAAGTGCCATCTCCCCGCGTCAATCAGAGAAGTTGTGGCCGTGAGGTTTGTGTGCATAAACAAAAGGAGACGCATCCTGTGCCTCACCACATTACAAAGACTGTGTGTGCATGTGGGTGGGAGAGAAACAGCTGGAGGGAAAGTGGATGAGCTGTAAGCCTCTTATTCCACTTGGACTGGGGGACGGGCCGGGCTTATGAAACAGTGGCTTTAAAGCATTCAACTTACACACTCAAGATCACAGACTTGGTTCACCACAAGAGGAGACTGGCTCGCTCCTCAGCTGTAAATCACACGTTACAATAGCTGCGCATAGTTATAAGTCAATGATGCAAACGCAGGCGCATGTTTGTGACCCACAGCCCCCCCCTCCTCCCTCCTCCCTCCCTCCTCCATCCCCGCCCCCCCCCGTCCTTCCGCCCTCCCCTTCATCTCCAGATCGGGGGGGAAATCCTTAACTGAGTTGCGTCACAAATACGTCAATAAACTCTCATTCACTGGAGATCAGGTACCACGGTAGCCGCCATATTCGCATCCATGGCAGGGTGAGCGGTGCCGTCTCCGAGCTTATGGTCCCCCAGTCATCACCACCACCACCGAACCAGCACCCTCCTCCTCCTCACCTCCCCCCCCCCCCCACCCCCCCACCACCACCACCCCGTCCCGTCCCGGTCCGCAGCCACGCAGCTTTTCCATCCGATCACCAAAGCAGAGCAGCGAGGGGAGCCATGCAACGTGGATCGGGGGTCTGTGAGGACTAGGATGCCGTAGACGCGGAGAGGAATCCTGGCACAAGATGGAGGTGAGCAGCGTTAGCAGTGAGGTGAGTGGACCGAACCCGGCTTGCTTGTTTCTGTAATTGTTGTTGTTGTTGCACGTCCGTCCAGTTTGAGGGGCTGGTCCCGGTCAAAGTAGCGGGTTCTGGGCGCAGCTCGGGACTGGCGTCACGACCCCGCAGCGCGCCGTGATGCATGCTAACTCGCGAGCTAATGCTAACAGCTGGTTCGGGGTTTGTTGTTGTTGCGCTGCAGGAGTTTCACAGCCGCCTGTTCGCCGTTTCTTTTTGCTGCTAAAACCTCCGTTCCCCCCCCCCCCCCCAAGGATGCCGGGTTCTTCCCCCAAACCCACACGCTTTGCCTCCGCGGCGTTTGTTGTTATTTACAGTCCTCCGGAGGAGTTTGCTCCGCGGCTAGCTTAGCGCCTGTAGCATTAGCATGTAGCTAGCTCGCTAACTGACAGCTTTAGCGTGCTGGAACTTGGAGGCAAGTTTTTCCCACGCGTTTCTTTGGAGGGTTTTTTTGTGCATTTACAGGTGAGCAAGGCAGTGTCGCGGGGATTTCACCACGTATCACAGCTTTGTCAGGAGCTCAAGTAAGACAAGTGATGCTGTTGTTAGCCGTGAGCTCCGGGGAGCTACATGCTAATGTTGACTTACCGTCTGACACATCTGTCATCAATAACAACAGCGCCAAATATGGTTAAAAGTTCCGGTTAAAACACAATGATCGTCTCACATAATCAACGTTAAACGCTTCTTAAGTCTAAAGTTGGTGTGTGAATGCAGTGCTAAGTTGCCATGACATTTCATTGACGTCTGGGGACAAAGTTCATTTAATAATAACAATGCATTTTAAGATATTAAGTCTCAAAATCCCACTAAAACAATGTGACACCTGACCTTCTTTTATTGTCATTGCACAGAAAAACAGTGAAAAACTGGTCAAAAAGGAAAAAAATGAAATAAAAGCACAGCATGACAAATATATATAAATAAATGAAGTAGTGCAGAATAGTGCAAATACAAGATACAAACAATGTAAACATTATTAAAAAATAGAAGATGTAAAGAATACAGCGACTTTTCCCATATCTGGGGTTCTTTGCGGTCCGCTTTGCACCTCGTCTGCAAACTTTGCCTGTCTTGCCTGCTGACTGTTTTCAAATGTGCAGAAGGTTATTGCGACACGCACACTTGTGACCCGGTTAATTCTGTGTAAAAACCAAACTCGGCTCCTCTTCGACAGTTTCTGTCACTGGACTAACAAACAAGTCTGTTGGACATTGGATTATTTGAGTGATCTAAGCATCTCCCACCCCCCGTGTTTAATCGGACGTTTTGTATTCACGCAATGAGGTACCGTTATAAGCCGCCGTGATGATAGAAGCATTCAAATAAACCGGGAAAGACATTTTATCCACTTTGTATGATATTTTTTTAGCTGAAGACTAGGACAAGGCCACAGTGATAAGGTGGATTTCATAGCCATGAAATGTATTCTCAGATGGCTGTAAAAGGCTGGTTTGGGTCGGCTGTGCAAGTGTAGGCTGTGCTCTGTTACACGCCGTGATGAGCCACAGCAAAGGTGGGAGTGAAAATGCATGTGTGAATTATGACACATGCACTGCCCTGGCTTTGGCTAGCCTGTATGATAGGACTTAAAAAGATCCCCCAGAAGCATTCATTTTGACATTGCTCTGTGTCACTTATTGCTTTGAAGATCATATCTCGGCTCATTTGAATGTTTATGTTGTCATGTCATTCGGTAGCGCTGCAATATTTGGAAGGTTTTTTTGTTTTTTTTCCCTTTTGGCCTCTGTTCTCTGGATGTACGTGAGTGTATGTCAGTGGCTCCACCCACTGAGTGGGTTTGCGTAGAGCTATGACTCATCCGCTCTCTTCAGAGGCTTGATGGAATTCAACACACACAAACACACTGGACTGAATGCATCATGCAGGCTCAGCTTCAGCTCAGATTTGAAATATTCAGACCTTTATAAGCAGTTAGTTAATTACTGCAATTACTGCAAATGCAAAAATATCAAACAGCGATGAATGATAAAAGGACCCTTTGTGGCTGCCTAAAACATTGAGGCTACATCAGATTCTGACATGTTAACTGAGAGGAAAAATGTATTTCTCTATGGTCATTTAAATGTGAAAAAATGCATCAAGCAGAAGAACCAGGGTCCGGTTATCCTTAAGAGCCTGATGGCTGACTGCAGCCCCAGCAAACATCCGACTCTCAGAGCCAGGCAGACATGTTGTTTTTGCTCTGGTCGGGGATTAAGCTACAATGCTAATAATGAGGGGCTTTATAGAGACAGGATGAGAGCCGGACAGCTGGACAGGCTCAGAGTATGGACTCCATACTGTTTGACAACAAACATAGCTTCCAAGTTGGAGAAGCGAAAGTGCACTGTTATTGAATGTGACTCATCGATTTCATCTGTTGATTCTCCCATCATGTGTGTGGGCGTGCAGCAGCTCTTGTTCAGCTGAAAGCTCAGATACACAAGCTTTGTTGAAGTGTTTACGGTCGCAGACTCCTGACAAAATCTGTTGCTCCGGCTTTAGGTCAATGGACATCAGATCATGGACGAGCCCATGGAGGAGGGAGAGTCTTATACACACTGTGTAAGTCCTGTCGTGCTTGAGCTCTCAGAGCGTGTGCGTCGTTTGTGCGTGTGTGTAGGATGAGTCACCTGCAGCCACGTGTGTTCCAACTCTTTCCTCTCCCGTTACTTTGCATATACAGGATGACGGGGCATATAAGGAGATTCCTATCACCCATCATGTGAAAGAGGGCTGCGAGAAAGCTGATCCTTCTCAGTTTGAACTGCTCAAAGTCCTCGGTCAGGGCTCCTTTGGCAAGGTGAGGTCACACACTTAACCAAATGAAACAGCCACAGTTGCCACTTGTAGTTGTGTCACGCACAATATCTATTGTTCTCCCCAGGTTTTTCTTGTCAGGAAGATTTTGGGTCCAGATGCTGGTCAGTTATATGCAATGAAAGTTCTAAAAAAGGCATCATTGAAAGGTACTGTGAGTTAATCTTCCCCTTTGCAAAATGCAACAGCACTGATTGAAGGGTGCGTTCTGTCCTTAGTGTTGAATTTCTCTCTTACGGTCCCTTTCCCGTTTCGTCTCCCAGTCAGGGACAGAGTTCGCACTAAGATGGAAAGAGACATTTTAGTGGAGGTCAATCATCCCTTCATAGTGAAATTGCACTACGGTAAGAAAAGTTCCCCACTTCACTAAGTCTCCCAAGTTTGCATACAAACTCTTTACATTTTCGATGTGTTGATGCCAATGTTTATATCATGTTTACATGCCATGCCAAGCACTTGAGTATCTCTGCTGCAGCCAGAGTAATTTATGCCGTTTCCTCGCCTCCACAGCCTTTCAGACAGAAGGGAAACTGTATTTAATACTGGACTTTCTCAGGGGAGGGGATGTATTCACTCGCTTATCCAAAGAGGTAAGCTTGTGTCCTGTTGCTTGGCATCTCGTTGCACTCAAAGCCTATTTGCACATCCTAGGCATTATTCCACTATTTGGAAAGCAAGTGTAGCCTGTCGTTCTCATACCAGCGTTAAATGGTCGCTCTTTTTTAAGCCCCCTTGTGTTAAAAACGAAAGCCATTACATTTTTTTACTATACTCCCAGGAATTAAGATGACACGTACAAATGGAACAGGTGTACATTACATTATGCAGCTGTCTTTTTTCTGTTTTTGAAAAAAGGCTTAACTATTAGCATGTCATTTGTTTCTCCTGTTTTCTGGCACTTTATGCAAATCGTGATTTGAATTCCTGGTGGAAATAAGAGTTCTTTTCTTAGAATCTTTATCCACTTTTAGATCCTCAATTGCTTGTCAGACAGAGCCCCAGATCAGCGCTTTTCTAATGCTTTCAGGGAATTCGACTGATGTGTGATTGTTCTCGAGATAGACCTTGTGTTGAAAGCATGTCTCAGGACCAAAGCGATAGCTGCCGGCAATGTCAAATCAACAGCTTGCTGAGTCTTGTTACCCTTTTTGAAATGTTCATATTGTGACACTAATACTTTCTCTGTGGTTTCTGAAGCTTAATTTTGAAGTTGTGTTTTCCAGTGCTGCTGTGTTTTCTTCTCCTGTTCTGAGTTCAGAGAGTAAATTTGTCCAGTTCTTATCAGGTTATGTTTACAGAGGAAGATGTGAAATTCTACCTTGCAGAGCTGGCCCTGGCCCTCGACCATCTGCACACTTTGGGCATAGTTTACAGAGACCTCAAGCCAGAGAAGTATGAATCCCTGACCTCACCCTCTCCTTTGAACTTTCACACTTACATGCCAGACACCATAGCGACATCCTTTTTTGAGAAAGGACCAACATTACTCTAATTTGCTTTTGGTTCGAAGCTGCCTTTTTGTCTCACAGTTTCATATCCACTGATGACTTTTAACTCACATGTGTTCACCACTGCTGTCCATCACTGCCTGCTTTAATTTCACAACACCAAAACAATGTTATCTTACCTTTTTCTTAGATTAGTAGAACACCTCTGTCACCTATGTTGGAGTATCGTTAGATTTCTGTCAAGAAATGTTATCGTCTGAAACTCACCTCAACCGGAAATCTGATCTTATCTTTTTAGCATCTTACTTGATGAAGCTGGACACATAAAATTAACAGGTATGTTTGTTTTGGGTTTTTTTTGGCAAATTCCAAATCTGTCCAGTGCACATTTGTTTCTGTTATTGTCGAGTAGTTAAATAACTTACAAGGAACATATAAATTCACTTGCAACAAATGGAACGTCCACAAACGGTCTTGTCACATGTGCTGTTGATGAGTGATTGACTGATGAATCTTTTTGTCTGTGATTGACAAATTGTATCGTACCACTGTTTTCCCTCTCTGTGTGCAGACTTTGGCCTGAGCAAAGAGTCAGTAGATGCTGATAAGAAGGCTTATTCCTTTTGTGGTACGGTGGAGTATATGGCCCCTGAGGTGGTCAACAGGAGAGGACACACACAGAGTGCGGACTGGTGGTCTCTGGGAGTATTAATGGTACACGAGCTCTAACCCACTTACACACACTTCCTCACATACTGCCTCATGCAGTGTCTGTAGGACACAAACACTTTCATCCTGTGTATGTGTGGTGTGTGTGTCATAACGATTTAATGGAAATAATGATTTAGAATGCAATGAATGGCAGCTGTTATTCCAGCGTTTTATGTAGCATGGGCACTGTTTGCTCTTAAAGGACGTCCTCTAAAAATGCTTCTTTTTGCTGCTGACGAGGTCAGATTGTTGTGTTGACAGCATTCTGGAAAGAACCCCTGTAGAGGCTGACCTTTGTCAACACTTAACTTCTTCATGTTACCGGCTTGTTGTTGTTTGCCTGCCATTTCCTCTTTAGTACCAATTGAAGATCAACACTAAGCTGTTTTTCATCAGTAAGACGTTCTTGGTTGTAGGATTTTTCCATCTAAGCCCGTCAATGACAAGAGTCACTTTAAATACAAAAGTAATCAGTGTATTAACAGGAGTGTCTTCATCCATCTGTAGTTTTACCAGAGTTAATTTGCCTCCACATAAAGCTGTGTAAAGTGTGGAGTGACATTTTGCTGGCACAATTCAGAACTACACAAACACTATTTATGATTACATTTTATCAATAACATAAAACTATACTTCTCCACTCCAATCTAAGATAAAAAGATGTTTTCTTGATTTTTTGGTACTTTTTTAATCATTTAAATTCTAATGCATGGACAAATGTATCAAGTTTTCAAAAATACTGTTACTATTCTATAATCTGGTATTAATTGAACTGAAAAGAAAATTGTGTGATTTATTGCTTTCACCTTATTGTGTGTTTACAGTTTGAGATGCTAACGGGGACGTTACCATTCCAAGGGAAAGACCGCAACGAGACCATGAATATGATTCTGAAGTGAGTTATTGTGCATTGCATGATTAATACAGGCGCGACAAATAACCATAGCTTTCATCGTTGCACTGATGTTTTTTACCCCATAGAGCAAAATTGGGAATGCCTCAGTTCCTAAGTTTGGAAGCCCAGAGTCTGTTGAGAATGCTGTTTAAACGAAACCCTGCCAACAGACTAGGTAAGGCAGCTGATTGTGGCTTTCTATGCGTCTGTACTGTCCACCTGTTGGAATGCACGGAGAGAGGATGTGGTCCACACACTGCGCCACTCGCTTAGCTTGAGCTTGTTAACATTTTGGCATCCACTTAAATCACATGCCGAATCCCACAGAGAGAAAAATGTGCGAATGTGTTGATCCCTCTGAAAACGGCACAAAAAAACGTGCCAGGTTTGACTGAACCAAAGTGATCTGTGTCTGCAGGGGCCGGGCCCGATGGAGTGGAGGAGATCAAGCGCCATGCTTTCTTTTCCACCATCGACTGGAATGTGAGTGTGCACACACGCACACATGTACGCATATCTCTCTCCCATTTCTCACAGTGCCACATATACACTCATGTAGCTCTCGGGCTTCTGTTGAAGATTCACACCTCACAAACGGTTGGCTTGGTGAGCACTGGCCATCAGTTCTGGCCGTGCCAGCCATGTTTGTATGTGCGCGTCTGGGCAGAGGGCCAGTTCTCACTGTGTGTGCACTAATAGCTCTGTGTGAGTGTTTAAGAGCCAGCAGGATGCTATTGGCTGGATAGAACCATAGAGGGATGGGAGGGGGGTTAATCTGGGAAGGGTCTTGGCTCTTCTATCACATATGTTCACCCACTCCAAAAACCCTGTGGCGGGGTTTGATCTCTAACATGCATGTCTGTTCTCCTGCATGCGTGTACCTGTCTCTTCTGCAGAAACTGTTCAGAAGAGAGCTCCAGCCCCCATTTAAGCCTGCAGCAGGTAAACCAGATGACACATTCTGCTTCGACCCTGAGTTCACAGCGAAAACTCCTAAAGGTAAATCCACCCCTTCACTCATGTTCTCCCTGCGTGTGTTTTCGCTTACATACAAAATGTTCTTGTGTACCTGTGAAAAAACAAAAAAAAACAACCCAAAGTGAGATCAGACGATACCTGCAACTAAGAAATTTAGTAGGTTTTTGTATATTCATCTGTCTGTATTGAGAAAAATCTTTGTGTATTTAGACTCCCCAGGTATCCCTCCCAGTGCTAACGCCCACCAGCTCTTCAAAGGCTTCAGTTTTGTTGCTCCAGCACCTATGGATGAGAACAAGAGCTCCCCGTTGCTCAGCATACTCCCTATAGTTCAGGTGATTCTCAATAATCTCTTTTTCATATGTGCCCCATAGCGAAATTTTTCCGAGGGTTCATTATTGCCACATTAAACCGGATATGCAGGTTTCTGTACGGGTTTTTAGCAACATGTTTCCTACTTTACCGAAGCTTACCCAAGCTTTTCATCAGAATTCCAGATTGCAGGAACTACTGCTGCAAAAGCTGATCTAAGCACCCTTGAAAGAGTATTAACACTGCAGCTTACGCATCTCTGCAAATGTTTGCGAATGAACAATCGCCACATTTTCATAGTAATCCATCACTTAATGCACTCGGCAGTGTGTTCGCATTTGTATTCTCACTCCAGTGCAAAGAAATAATCTCATTTAGCAGTCAGTTTTATTTTGACCGATGTATTAAGATGTAATAAAAGGAAATGATAATAAGTCCACTCGCAGTTTTGGATTGGAATCTTGCCAAACTGTTTTCTTTTTGCTAAATTGAGACAGTTAAATCAGTGCAGGTATCTGCTTTACTCAAGCACCTGTGACTGGCTCCGTGGGTGATCCCTGAAACATTTGCGAAGGTGCTCCGAGGCGGTGATATTATTGGCAAAGACTACCTTTATACCACCTCAAAATGCTCTATATTTACATGTTTTACGAAGAGGTTGAAGATCTATTATTGTATCCATGTCTGCACAGAATTCTTGATCAGATTAGATCAAGGACCTTTTTTGGTTTAAAAATTCATAGTATGCTTTTTATAACCAGTCATCAGATATATTTTGTTTATGTGTCTCACCAGCTTAACTCTTAAGAGTGAGTGGGTTTTTTTATCCCGCTTTTATTGCACAATTCTGAGAGAGGCAAATTAAGCAGTTTGGTTTTATGCACATGACAATCCCACTTTTAATTGAAATTGATTGTATTCTTTTGGTATGACCATGGGCCTGCTCATCAACACCACTCACCCACTCTGCCCTACCTACGCTCAGTGTGTGCCAAATTTTGATAGTAGTCATTGAAACACACACAGAAACACTCATACATGCTCTAAAGTTGTTTTCGCATCGAAGTCTTTAACTGTTTTGACAGATTTCAACAGCATTTTGCCACCAAATGATGTGTGAATCGGGAGCTGGCACTACAATAGCTGGAAATCTGTTATGAGCGTTAAACTGTTGAATATGTAAGAAATTTGCCAGTGAATTTTCATCAGAACAAACACCTTCACCAAACAAGGCCCACCGATGAGATGCAAATAACACTTCGATGACTGGTTTGGAGCACCGGTGGATTCTAGTGACATTATGTGAAGTGTCACATGAATTTCATTTGATATGACATAATGGCTATTTTAATTAAAAGTAACAGTCCATGATTTATGTTGCCAGTAACGATGCAGTTTTTTTTCTCTGCTAATTTTCAGATGCATGGGGGGTCGGCCAAGTTCTCTGACCTGTACGAGCTGCAGGAGGACATAGGCGTCGGCTCCTATTCCATTTGTAAACGCTGTGTGCACCGAGTCTCCGCCATGGACTACGCTGTGAAGGTGACCAGAAACTGCACATTGAGCTACCGAGAATAATCCTTTCTCGGTTGGGGAAAAAAAAGGGGGGGGGAAAATGATAGATCAAATATATGGACCTCTTACTCTTTTATGGGTTTTTGTGCTCTTTGCTTTATCTGCTGTGCATCAGTGAACCTTTTGAACGTCACTTACTTTCACACTCGCACCGCACAGTTAAATCTGTGAGATGCCCCTCAAGGCCACGGGCTGATCTGCCACAAAGCTGCCCCTCAGGAGGTTGAGCGGGTCGTCCGTTAATCTCTGGCCCGCTGGTTTGATCCGCTGCTGGTACTGTCCATGTCAGTGTGTCCTTGATCAAGACATTGAACCCTGAATTGCCCCAAGTGGGCAGTGCCCTGCATGGTGTGCGAGCATGAGTGTGATTGGGCAAAGCGGTTTCAGATTTGTTTATCCAGGAGAGCATTATGCTTTCACATTCTTATGTTTAACACAACTCACTGTAAAACATTTATAAAGCTTACTGAATACTTAATATATATATTTATAAACCGCCTCAAGCAAAGTTTAGAAATGAAAAATCTTTTTCTTAAGGCTTTTGACCACATATTTTTTCCTGACCTGCATAACTTTTTGGAGTTTTGTCATAGCTGGGATGTTACGAGCCACCAGCATGGATTGAAATGTGTTATTGCTTGGCAGTTGCATCAAGTCTAAGTGTGTGGAACTGCACTTATATATATTGAAATTTCAAATCTGACATCTGTGCCAGCCCTTTTTTCTAAGCCGATTTCACGGTTATGAAAAATAAGCTTCAACACGGCACCGTGAATTGTCATGTCAGTGTGGTCAGAATTGAGTTGAATGGAGTTTTCCGGTCCTGGTACGTTCAAACAATGCTGAGAGTAGTTCCAACTTTGAGTGTGATTAATGGCACCATAAAACCAGGAGAGGGCAGCACAGCTTTGCACGGCAGCTGAAAGGCTGAAAGACAATGTTTTGCTGTCAGCTGTCTTTGATGTCTTGGATAGTACACAAAGGATGCATTATTTCATCCAGATTGTATTGTGCCTCTGCCTCTACAGAAGAATGACAACACTAATCACTCTTGTCACTGACTCCTTGTGTTACAGATTATAGATAAAAGTAAGAGGGACCCCTCTGAAGAGATTGAAATTCTGATGCGATACGGGCAACATCCCAACATCATCACTTTGAAAGATGTGAGTAGACTTTGTGAGCATCTCATCACATTTTTTTTTTATGTTTGGAAGGGTGTGTGAGCATGCCGACGGTTTTTGTTCCGTGTGCACAGGTGTATGACGAGGGCAGGTACGTTTACTTGGTGACGGAGCTGATGAAGGGAGGAGAGCTGCTGGATAAGATCCTCAGGCAGAAGTTTTTCTCCGAGCGAGAGGCCAGCGCCGTGCTCTACACCATCACGAAGACTGTCGACTACCTCCACTGCCAAGGGGTGAGCTAACAATTCCGCACAAGCACGAGTAATGTCTGAGAGACCCCTTACATTCCACTGAGTCATGGATCTGCTCAAGGTTTCTTCCAAAAGGGGAGTTTTTCCTTGACCCTGTTATGTCCAGTGCTTGCTCTCGGTGGCATGTGTTGGATTCCTGTTTCATAATTGCCCTTGTTGTGTGTGTTATGGCATTATATGTTTGTAGGTACATCCTTGTAAAGCACTTTGTAACCATGTTTTGATAAGTGCTCTATAAATAAATATTATTATTATTATTATTATTATTATTATTATTATTATTATTACTATTACTATCATTATTATTATTATTACATTTCCCCTGTCCTCTCCCTCCCCAGGTGGTGCATCGAGACCTGAAGCCCAGCAACATCCTGTACATGGACGACTCCGGGAACCCCGACTCCATCAGGATCTGCGACTTTGGATTCGCCAAGCAGCTTCGAGGGGGCAACGGCTTGCTGCTCACACCATGTTACACTGCCAACTTTGTGGCGCCAGAGGTGAGAAGAAAGGGTGGATGGCGTACAAGGTCCAGACCTGGATTGTGACGTTTGACAATGTCGAGAAACATTAAAACAGAAGCAAATTCACATTGCCGGTGCTTCGTCTTTGTCTGTGTGTCCCCGACAGGTACTAATGCGACAAGGTTATGACGCAGCCTGTGATATATGGAGCCTTGGTGTTCTACTATATACGATGCTTGCAGGGTAAGACTGAATAACAAAGCACTATCTCGTGTTTGTTGTTGTGAATAAAGCAAAGATTGCAGCTCAAAATAAGCGTGCTTCTCCAAACAGGAAAAAAAACCAACAACTTTTTGTCAACTACTTAACTAGAAGGTCACTCGTTCTCAGTTCATTGTCATCCAAATAAGGCTTTCAAAATAAAGAAAAACCAAGAACAAACTTCAGTTGCAAGACAACAAATGATATGACGTGCTCACAAAATCATTCTGGGTACGGCAGAGATATTTACGATTCTCAAGACCTTTCAAGCGCTTGATTAAAGATTGTCAGAGAAAATGTTTGCCACCGGATAAAGAAGCATGTGTTTCAACACCCACAGAGTGATTGTGTTTGCTTCATCAGTGGCATACATAAAAAGTTGGGAAATAGAATAAGATTGTATATGCTATGTGATCACATGTGCCCCCCCCCCCCCCCTACAATGGTAGGTACACACCGTTTGCAAATGGGCCAAATGACACACCAGAGGAGATCCTACTTCGAATAGGATCTGGAAAGTTCTCTTTGACAGGTGGCAACTGGGATACCGTGTCAGACACCTCAAAGGTAAGAACTCGTAATATATAATGCGAAGATTTGATCATTTTTTATATGAAAAGAAAAATTATGTGATGAGCTAATGTGGTTGAATGTTGCAGGACCTGCTCTCTCACATGCTCCATGTGGACCCTCACCAGCGATACACAGCAGAGCAGGTGCTGAAGCATTCCTGGATTACCTGCAGAGATGCGCTACCACACTTCCAGCTCACACGCCATGACGCACCGCACCTCGTCAAGGTGAGCGCGAGCGCCGCTGGTTTTGCGTTGGTCTCGCGCTCGCCATTAACGAAGCCCGCCTTCTCTTCCAGGGAGCCATGGCAGCCACTTATTCTGCACTGAGCCAGAAGACAAGTCAGCCGGTGTTGGAGCCAGTGGCAGCTTCCAGTCTAGCACAGAGACGCAGCATGAAGAAACTCACCTCAACAGACATGTAGACACACACATACGCGGCTCGCTCTCCAGTTTTGACCTCAGTCGGGACTCTCATACGCAAAAACCGAGATGTGTGCACATGCAGACCGAATTCACGGCCAGTCAACCCTACTGTCTCCCTTTTTAACCTATTTATTTTAACACACCTGGCATATGCACTCATACACAACGACATGCCCGCACACACACTGGACAAGGTTGTGAAGAAGTCAGCTACACAAGGAAGAGGGGACACTCACATATCTGTTACTGCTGGGGAGACAGACTTGTATTTATTTCCACAGCTTTCATATGCACTTGCCCTCCTCGCCTTTCATTCGTTCTTCCTCGGGGAAGAAACGCACCAGCTGATGTTCTCCTTCACTGTGATTGGCTGATTCAAAGCTGCTTCGGTAAACTGTGCCCCCCCCCACTACTCTTCATCCGCTCTGCCATCCTTTCCACCTCGGTTCTTTCTCTTCCTCCCCCTGTTTGCTTTAGCTCTCTTTACTTCTTTTCTTCAAGGTGAAGTAATGGTTTATGTGTGAGAGTATTGGCCGGATGATATTGACTGAGGGACAATGTCAGACTGTTTCCTCTCAGAGACATTTTTTTTTAAAAAGTGACTCTGCTTGTGGCAGATTAGAGTCCCTCGCGTTCAAAATCATCTACCAGCACTTTTGGGAACATAAATGCATGAATGGACAGAACCTGTGTTTCTTTTCCCTTAAAATTCACCGTCTGTTACTTTGTGATGCTAACAATGTATCAAAAGTGGTAGAATAAGCTGCAGATGGACAAAAGATAATATCTTGAGTTTGAAGGCGAAACAATAAGGTAACGATAAAAAATTATAGTTTGCAAAGTATATATATAAATATATATATATAATGAAGATATTGAAGATGAAGAGCATGTGGGGGAGCTGTTGGGATTTCTCTGGGGGGGATGGGACGCACCCCGTCGAACCAGAGAGGCTGAATAAAAAAAAAAAATATTTCCATGGATATCTCTTCAAAAAGACATTGTGGAAATTGTATGATATTGTATTTATTTCATTTGATTTTTAAGATTCTATTTTTCTTTCGAGTTCTGTATATATTGACATTAAAGATCATTATTGACATGCATCCACTCGTGGCTCGGGCTGCTTTACTACTGAAGGCAAGATCATCGGTTGTGATTTCACCAAGCACAGTGTTCACATGTAATTCTTTTTCAAGGTGACAGAACCAGTGGAACGTGACAAGAGTGTAAGCTGGTGGTCTAATGGAGCAGCAGCAGTGTTTTTGTTTTTGTTTTTTTCTGCCAGAAATGTTCTCTCAAGAATGACTCAACAATGAGCTCCCTCATTTTGATGTTGAAGCCAACGTTCATCCCGTTCCAGTGAAAAGTCTTCACACGCTGAATGTAATGACAGTAAGTGAAACCTTCAGACAATACTTTTGAAAAAGTTTGACATCTTCAGCATTTCCAGGCAGGCAGATGAACCTACTCTATGTGACTGAAGACGTTTCGCCTCCTGAAATGCAAAACATCTTGGACGTGAGGTAAGTCCAGTTTGCCACCTGGAAAAGGTATGGCACAGATGTGTATGGGGTGTAAAGCAGAGAGAATAAAATTATGTACACAGTGTTTGCAGTTGTGAGGCATAAGAAATCTGCAGTTTGTACACCATAACGGAAACAGATTTTTCATTTAAAAACTTTTTCAGTTTTCATTCAGAGGGAGGAACTTTCAAACTCCAATTTATTACCGTAGATGGTGTGTTTTCGGACCAAAAGTTCCCATCCTAAGTATTGTGTACATGTATTTTTCTTGTCTCCCTACAGTGCAGGGACTCTGAGTCAACACTAGGTGGTGTCACTGCCCAGTGCATGAGGCTGGCTGGCCGTTGACCATCCCTGAGTGGGTCTGTGTGTCCTACTCTTATGTAAATGATCAGTCTCGCCTGCTTCCATTTTGTCTGTCCACCCCCCCAACCCCCCACTCCCCTGAGAATACGAGCCCCCCTAACCAGTGGTGTGTAAAAGGGAAGTGTGTGTGTGTGTGTGTCAGAGCTGTCATGACCAGACAGCATAGGATGGAGATCTGGGCATGGAAGGCAGATGGATTGAGACACACACACACACACACACACACACACTATTGCCTATATGGACCAGCTGTTGTCCTTTTTTTGCCACTCTCTCCCCCTCTCTCCCTCTATCTCTCTTGGATTAGATGCATTTTCAGCCTGGGAGCAGAGAGGTAAACAGTGGGGCTAATTGCTTTGACATAGTGCTCTTTGTTTTGGCCTCCTGGTGCTAATCAAGCACCCGGCTAATAAGTCTGCCTGGCGCGGAAAACACAACCCCACCGAAGCTGTGAGGAAGGTAAACCCAGGCCGGGGGTCTGTCACGTTGACTCACACGCCACAGTAAAGTGTTGGCGGTCCATATTTGCGCGTGGTGCGGAGTTCCCACAGTGGCTGCTGTGGCTGGGTAGCGCCCCACTCAGGTGTGAATCTATTTATCCTCATTAACGAGTGTCTCCCCAAAGTCAGCCAATTAACACGCTGCTCCTAATGAAGCCATTAGCTGTCAGATGAGGTAGAGGCAGTGCTTGTCATCGTCCACCGTGTGTGTGTGTGTATGTATGTGTGTATCCACTCTTGCTGCTAATAAAAGCAAGAGAATTAATGGAGTGAGCGTGTGTGATAATGAGTTAATGTGGAACAAGCAGGACAAGCAGTGATCAGCCCTCTGTCTCAAATGAAGATATCAGACACAGTGATTTACTCTAAGAGCTATAAACAGGCCTTTCTGCCCTCACATATACCACTGTGTGTGTTAGTGTGTGTGTGTGTGTTGCCAGACGCGCTGGCACGATAAGTGGGATGACGAAAGCTCCTCTTTGAATGCCGGCACGCCGCTTGGCTCTTTTTGAATAAGACCTTTGGTAATTGCACCTGTGCAGACCACCTCACACCGCAACAAAGTTTGGAGGAGGGGCGCCGGCCAAATAACAAAGCGCCAGACACGACTCATAGGTCACGTGTCCATTACAGAGTCGTCACACCCCTTAATATTGTTTTAATTGTGGAAGACATCAGATCACAGAGGAAGATAAACCCTTTTTCTCTATTCCCCACATACTGTTAGAATGAGATCCCCCTGCTGGAGCCCCCCTCCGCTTACACTCTACCGGAGGCTGCCCATCCCTTTGAAATTGATTTTTTTTTTTTCTCACCATGAATCA
>CAESWR010000073.1:611869-625361 GCA_903171835.1 Mullus surmuletus | reverse complement strand
AAAAAAAAAAAAAAATCTCTCGAGGCTTTCAGCATTGCCCCATCTCCTCCTTTCTCAGTCACACCTCATACTTCCCTTTAATTCCCTGTCAGCATCATCTGTTTGATCCATTTACTCCTCCATTTAATTCGTATTTACCCAGACAGTTCAATTAAGAGCACACTTTCAGGCCCCTGGAGGTTATAAACAGTGGCTGGTGTGTTTGAGCTGCTGATGAAGTGAAGTGCACTGATGTGAGGGGTACTAAAAGGAAATACATTATTGATCATTCAGAAATGTTTTGATCTGATCCACGGTGGTCGCTCTTTTTCTTTTCTTTTTTTTTCTCTTCAAATTCTCTTCCCACATACACACACACCCCACCTTGTTTCATCCTGGAAATCGATGAGCCCCATTCATTCTGTCTCCTGTGATCAGCCCTCTGACTCGTTAATAGCTTTGATACTGAGATACACACATATAAACACACACACGGCCATCTCCTAAGGCACTCTGACTTCAAAGAGCTAATTACTCCAATATTATTTTATCTGCTGTGCGCTTATGTGTTGCCTGGCTTCGTTCTCGGTGTTTGTCTGCCAGCTTGTCTGCTGTTCCACCTCCTTTCACTTTCTCACTGTCTAGTCTGACTAATCACAGGGGGGGAGTGGAGCCCCAGCCTTGCATAAACCCCCAGTGCACTCTCATTCTGTCCTCTCCAACTCTTTGATGGGCTATGATATGTTGACTAAAATAGCCTCTTTTCCCTTTTTAAACATGTTCACATCCTATTCTGTCATCCCACGCATCCGCAGCCCACCCCCATGCCCCGCTCACACGTCTCCTCCCAGCGCTCATCCATTTACATCCACTGTCCACATCGTTCTGGTCAAGGCCTCGCACGCAGGTTCAGTGAGTGTGAGTGACTGCTGCGCGCGTCCGCGTGTGTTTGCACACACTCCTCTGCGTGTGTGTCTGCGTGTGCGGAGGAGCGGGGGTGGTGGAGGAGGTGGGGGATTCTCTCTGCGTAAGGGATGAGGATGACCTTTTATGAGGAAGTGATTTAAATGATGTCCCCTCGTCACCAGGGATACCAGTGTGTGAGCGGTCATTTATTGTGGAAAGAACGTCACACTTTTGCACATGCTGACACGCACACACTCGCACGCTGTCAGGTGCATATTATGTGTGTGTGTGTGTTGAGGGGGTGGAGGGGGAGGGGGGCAAGAGTCAAATGTCCTTGCTACAAACTACCCCTTAGTGATGCGAGAAATAAACAGATGTTTAGTGGCAAGGGTCTCTAATGTGCTACTCTTTGAACATTCTGCTGTCTGGCTGTCTTAAATTGTTTGTGTTTAACTGTCTTGTTTATCCGCCAGGCTGGCTGCGCTTTATGGGGGTGGGATGTACAAAAATGGCTGAAAAGAAAGAGGCAGGGGTGAGAAGGAAAGGAAGTATCAGGAGGTGAGGAAGAGGAGAGGTGGAGCAAAGGGAAGGGGGGGGGGACGAGGACAAGAGGTGTGCAGTGGGAGAGAAGCTGGATGCAGATGGGGATCTATTCTCTCCGCGCTCGCAGACAAGATGGAAATGAGTGGGCGTCTGTGACGTCAATCAGTGTACACACACACATGCACACACACACACACACACACACACACAGAATCTCCTCTCCTCTTCCAGTCCCATGCTAAATCATGCTTCACTGCAAACAGCAGCAGTGCTTCAGATCACAGACATTCACATCAGCACACACAAACAGACGCCCACCAAACACAAACATCTCTGACCTGGCTGATGATGTCACGCTCTTGTTTTTTGTTTTTTTTGTTTTTGTTTTTTGTGCCATTTATGTAGTAGAAGAAAATGTACCAGTTTTGTTCCCCAATCAGAATCAGTAAATCAGAGAATTACTTTCATTCATCTGTCGGATCATAAGGTCAGATTTGATAGGGTCACATTCCATTTTAATTTTAATTTGGGAGTTTAAAACCTGAAAGAGAATCAGATTAGACGATACATCTCTCACAACGTCATATCTTGGCTTTTTGGTAAACACTGACTTCTTTCAAATCATGAAAAATGCAATGCCAGATTGAAAAAAAGAAAAAAACTTCAAATCTCATGTTTAATTCCATGAAACCGACGACAGCCAGCAGCCGATGCCTCGCCACGGTCATGGACGATATCATATGAATCTTTGGCTGGGGTTTTGATCATGCTCCTCACGATGAATAAGTTGATCTGCATCTGCATGTATAAATCTTTTCTGACAGTAATTACCCCTTAATTTGAAAGCTTTAACCCAAGACCATATGAGGCAAAGCCAATTACACAGAAGCACATGGCCTGACGTGTGACGCAGATTATTTAGTGAACTTCTTCACCATTCAGCCACCTCTCTGGTAGATTGGCTGTTACATAAGATTGTGCCACTGTCACATGTCTGACATAAAGACACATTACGCTGCATATAATGTGTATAATGTTTTTTTAAAAGTAAGGTCTAAGTGATCCCCCAAGTTCTTGAATGGGTTTGATATTGAGGAGACGAGCAGCACAGCGACCATTCAGGACACACAATCATCCATCATCCCCAATTGTATTCTGCCTCAGTGCACAATTTGGATTGATATGTGAGTAGTTAAAGTAATGATGGTACAATTACACCTGGAAATAGGGCAGATGGATTGGATTTGTAAGTAGAATAACAAAGTGACATGACAGACAGGTTTGATTCGTCAAGGTTTTCTGAATCAGGCTCCATGTGCGGTGTGCATTTGGCAAGTTTGCCTTTAAGAAACCATCCATCCATGTCACCGAGTCGTGATGACACAGACTTCTATCTGGAGAAATGAAAAACTATTTTTGAAACCCTCCTCGCTGCCTCCCCAATTTCGCTTTTAAGGATGAATTAGCGAATAAAGTAAGAGCCCATCAATTTCAATGTGGGGTGTGTGTATCTCTGAGGGGGATTGGAGGTGTGTGTGTGTGTGTGTGTGTGTGTGTGTCGTGAGTGACATTACTGCTTAAAATTCAGCAACCACTTGTCTTGCCAATTGCTCTACTTCTTTGAGCAAAATGCTTTTCTTGGCTGTTTTTCATCAAGGTTTTTATCCTCTTGTATCCTCAGCTGCAAGAGGACTGAGTCATAGCAGTCAAGGAAGCAGGTGTGTGGGAGGCATGCAGCAGGATAGGGGGGCGAGGAGAAAGGTAGGGGACGTGGGTGGTACGAGTTACGGGTGGGTGAGGTGGGGGCTGTCGTGAATGACAGAGAAAAATTATGAATGGTGAATACTACACATTCATCCATCATGGGCCGGATAAAAACGAGATATTCCTGTACGCGCGTTTTTTGGTAAGAATAGGATGAATGGACCACAGCAAGGATAAGAGCAAGTTTAGTTGGAGAATGAATAGAGAAAGACATTCATCAATACTGCTCTCCCTTCAAACTGTAAAAGGTTTGCAACGGAGAGGAATAAATTGGCTGTGGATTCACACTTTGGATGGAGCAATATGTTCCATCCTTTAAGCCTCTGAGCCAAGCATGATGCATTTGTTTTCCTTTACCCTGCTGAACCTGCATGTGCCCACAAGCTATTCCAATTTTAACTCTGGGGTATAAAAAGATTGGGAAATCTGGCGAGATAACGTGCTTTCTCTGGTAGACCTGTATAAGTGACTATAAGGGGCAGATGTGTGGGTGATGTTCTCTTTGTCTATTAGTGATTCTGAAAGTGTTTGTTGCGGTGGACGGGTGGGCAGGCTATTAGGGAAATTGATGTGCATGCAGCTGTGGGTATGTGCACACGCGCGAGCACATGTGTGTGTGTGCGCTCCTGCTCTGACATCACTGCTGCCGTCACTGCAGCCACCTCAGAGTGACTCCCTTGTGACTGAAGGCCTGACAACCTCCCACGCGCTCCCCTTCAACTCCCCTGCTCCCCCCGGCTTTATCTATGAAGCACCCTCCCTCCCGCCACTTTTTCCTTTCCTTTGTCTCCACCTCAACTCGATTTTTCTCCTCCTCCCTCCTATTTCTCCGTCCACCGTCATTTGCATTCGTTTTCACCCACCTCTTTGCTTTTTCTTGTTTTAATATGTCTCCCCCTCATTTGGTGTGTGGGTCTTCCCTGTCCTCCGTCATGCTCTCTGCACCCACAGTGCTGCCCGTCTCTGTCTCTATGGAAACCCCTGAGTGGACAAGAGTGGCTCGGAGGTCTGCGAGATGCTTACACAGACCCTATTAGATCATTGGCTTTTTCTCTCTCTCCCGGCGAGCCACGTTCACACGGCTCTGCACACACAAGTGCAAGCCTATAGTGAGTGTAAATAGATGATGTGTGACCCTGCCTCTACCGGTCCCCCCCCCCCCACCAGCCTCCCCACCTTTATGCCCACGCAAGAGACCACAGTGTGAAGTGGAAGTAAGTAAGTAAGGCCTTTTATTATATCATAGGTTTCTTCAATTACAAGGTGGGAAAGGCGACCACCTGATGCTGCCTCGGCAAATGAATTCCCAGCAGAAGCGCACACGCAAAAGCACACACAACCCCACACACACTACCCCGCCCTCCCGTCTCCCCTCTCAGTCTCGCACCTCACATACCATATTCTCCTCACATTTACACATTGTTGAGCCTGCTGTGTTACGTACACTGTGCGTCATTGGGTCCAATCACATCTGAAGGACAGGTGATTTGTGATAAGAGGCCTCGCACAGACAGAATTTCATAGCTTTGGGTCGCTCTCCTGGGTACCGTCAGGATTTGACAGTCATGCTTAAGTGGATCATTGCAGCATGAAATCACGTGTAGGATGTAAAAACTGGGCACACTGTCGATTTGTGGGAAAGCGGAAGTGTTAGGTGAATGATAAATAGAGCAACAAAAAGAACAAGAAAAAAAACAATTGTTTTTCAAGTTAAAATGAGTGACTTTGAAGAATTTATTTTTCTCACATTTGATGGTTTGTAGAGTTTCCCCTTTATTTTATCAAAATGTACATGAATAAACTACAACAAAGGACTACATTAAAGAAGACATCAAAACGGGCAGCAATAACAGGGGTCAAGAACTGAACACACACCCAACCCAGCCCCAGGCCCACCCCATTAACAACCCCAGTGCAGTGAGATAAAGACATGCCAATGATGTCTCACATTTAGGCACTTGAATTCCCTACCGAACCATCTTTGGTCATAGTTTCAGTTGCACGACTTTTGAATTAGATTCAAACAGATTTGAAGTGGGTTTGAACATCTTTCCTGTAGACTCTGAATCTGGAATTTATGCACTTTAAGCGTACATCTTTCAGTAAAGGCAGGCCATTCTGTATCTGCCATCCATGTTTAGAGATGACCCAAAGATGGTTTTAACCTGACCACCTCCGTAGAGTAAACTTTAGCCTTAAATAAATCAGAACACTAAATGTTATAGTACTTCACATGATTACAGAAAGGACTCCACAAGGAAAAGAAATCAAGCACTACATCATTACACAATGTACCTGAAAACAATGTAGTGTATTCACACACAACATACTGTTATCAATACACTGTACAGTCTATTGCAAAGGCATTGTTGTTGGCATTTTCTTAGGAACTACCAGTCTGTTTACCACTGAGTATTATCTTGGAAAGTCCTGCAAAAATAGATCATTTTTTTATTAAATTAAAAGCCTTTGCGTTGACTTTGCATTGTGATCTATTATTCAACTAATCATGCATTGCCTAATTTTGTGTGCATACAGTATGTATGTATGTGCTTGTATGTGTGTATGTTTGTTTGTGTGTGTTTGTTCTGATGTGTGTGCATGCATTTACTTATTTCGATGAAACCTACTGGTAAACTATTCCTTCCACATTTTTTCAGAATATAACCCTTCATTAAAGGAATCACAACGTTACATTAAATTGCTTAAGAAGCATATTTGTCACACAGTATTTGGCAGTGAGAGAACAGTCCTAATTTATCCATGCACGATATCAACCACAGGCAAGGTCCACATTCTGAACAAACCCATTAAGAACAACACAGTAAGAACATGAAAAGAGTGTACAAGAATTGAAGAACCTGGAAATGTGCGTATATTTGAGTGTGTGTGCGTACGTGTGTGTGTGTGTGTGTGTGTGTGTGTGTGTGTGTGTGTGTGTGTGTGTGTGTGTGTGTGTGTGTGTGTGTGTGAATGTCAACAGCACAGTTGGTTTCCCAGGGAGACCAAAGGGTTATGACTCATGCAGTGCATACAGCATTTTCTGGAATTTCAACAATATCGGAAGAATCATTATTTTTCCACTAAGCCCAGATAATTACATATAATCATATTAGAACCTTACAGAGTACTTGGGGAGTTTACTGTAAAAAAAAAAAAAAACAACAATTCACGTCCACACCCATAGGTCTATTATAGACCAAACCATTTATCCCTGGATTGTATTTCAACTATCCAGTGCCCTCTTTATGGCAAGCACCTTTCCCTTGTTAAATTGTGTGTCCCATGTAATTCTGTCTGTGAATATTTGTGTGTTTATCAGACAAGTCCAGTCTGTGAGTGCAGGTGTAGGGGGTACGGTTGGTAGAGGAGAGTCGATCCCCCTTGGGGTATGTAGTAGCTGCAGTAGCTGGGCTCTGTTATGTAGGGGGTGCTGTGATCAGCAAGGTATGGGGCGGGCTGGTAGAAGCACGTCACGTGGTCTGTGTTGGGGATAATGTTCTGCTCTCCCAGAACCTTCAGTGCCAGCACTGTGATCATGTTCAGAGTCTGACGCCTTTCGTGTCCCATCAGACACACTGTGCTGTCATCGACAACGCGACGTAGCGTCATCAGGTACTGGTACTTGCTTCTCTCCTCACCAATGAAGTGGTTCTTCAAGTAGGACAGGATCTTCCTCTGCTGCTCCTGCACATCAGGAAAATCGATGAAAAAGCGTGAGCACATGTAGCGCTCAAGAGTTTTTATCTGAGTTTCGCTGGCCGGTCGATAGTCCCTGACCAACAAGTTGCTGTATTTCAACAAGCCGCCGCCTCGAATTTCTTCTGGGTTCCTTGTAGCGATTAAACGGTAGCGGAGGTGGTCCATGGCAGCCTCAAAGTCACCATACATGCTCTCTGCCAGGACCTCAACAGCAGGGACTGAGCCAGTTGCTGGAGGGGGGTTAGTCTCCTCAGGCATGTCTGAAACTACCTTGTGGGCTTCTTTGTTCTCAGGCACGGAGCTGGATGCTTCAGTTGAGTTTGAAGGGGCTGATTCCCCTGGGCCTCCAGACGGAGAATGAGGCAGAGAATGTGAGGTGGACTTCGGGATTGTGATTGGAAAAGAGACAGGCTCTGCAACCTGAGGCAACAGTGAGATATACTCTTGTTCCTTTTCATCCTCCAACTGTAGGACGGGAACTCCTTGCTGAGTGGAGGGCTCTTTAATCTGTTCCTCGCTGTCTGTGTTCAGAATCAAAGGCTCCATGTCTGAAGATACCTGAGGTATAAGTTCCTCTGACTCAACTGGTGGGGTGAGGCAGAGGAGGGGAGGGCTGAGGCAGGGGGAAGGGGGGGTTAGACAAAGAGGTGTAGGGTTGAGGCTAAGCATTGGAGGGGTGAGATAAGGGGGGGAGCTGAGACAGGATGAGGTTGGGCTAAAACTCTGAGGGGGAGAGCTGATGCTGGCTGCAGAGCTCATAGTGCTTAGAATCGGAGACGAGAGGCAGTGAGAGGGAGGGGTTAGACATGGGGGAGGGCTTGGGCTGGGTGGGGAAGAAGTGAAACAAGGGGGGGAGAGATTGACTATGGGAGGGGTGACACAGGAAACGTTAAGGGTGGCACTTTCGGGAGACAGAGGTGAGGGTGTGGTCTCTTGTGAGCTAATGTCGGGCCGATCCAAATCCGTCTTTTCGGCCTGTAGCTCTCTGTCCTCATCTCGGTCCCCGGGCCCGACTTCTGAGGTATGTGTGGGTTCGTGGGTGTCTGAGCTGGACCCATCAGTGTGTGAAACTAATGTGTCCAGGGAGTCTGAGTGTATGGGTGGGGAAGCAGTCTCTCCCGGGGAGGGCTGGCTTTGCTCATCCAAAGCCACATGTGGTGGTGTATCTTCCTGGCTCTGAATAGCTGTCTCAAACAAACCCTCTATCATTAACTGAGACGACGATGTTTGCTGAGGTAAAGCAGACATCGGATCCATAGCAGATGTGGGTATTACATCAGGCGCGGGATCGGGAGCTGAGGTAAAATCTGGGTTTGACGCAAGGTGACTGGAAGGGTCGGGTTCAGGCTCAGGGTTTGTTTCAGCGGACATGATGGTTACTGGTGTAGGTTCTGAACTGGCACTGGCACTGGGCTTGGCTGCATTTGGCATTGCATCAAAGGCCGTATTAGGCTCAGGGCTGGGGCAGGGGGTTGGATCGAGACAGGGAACCTCAACTGGGTCATTTTCAGAGACTGGACTCGGGTAAGGACCAGGGGTAACCTTCCTACACATCCTGCGTGGGGGTTTGGGAGAGGAGTGTTTGAGCACCACCATATGAGAAAGTCTCTCTGAGGCCTTGGAAGAGGCGGGAGATGAGCTCTTTTTGTCAGAGACAAGGCTGGGTGGTGCGGGCAAAGTGTCCTGAGTATCTTGTTGGTGAACAGCATCCATTGTGTTCACTGATTTCTCTGGCTTATCTATTGGTTGTGTGCTGTGTGTATCCTGTGTGCCATCAGGCTGTGTGTTATGAGGCGATACGGAAGAGGTGCTGCAGAAACAATCAATACCTTGTGTGTCGTCTATCTGTTTTGCCTCTGGGGCCAAACTCTCGTCTGTGGTTTGACTTATTTCAGTGTCATCTTCTCTCTCCGCTTGCATCCGCTCCTCTGTTTCTGCTTTTCTTTCATCTGTTAACTCCGTCTCTGTCTCTGCACGTGAGGATTCACCGGCGTCTTGTGCAGACACAGTTTTTTCTTGCTCATTGTTTCTCTGATCTTGACTTACACACTCACAGAAGTCTGTTTCATCAGAGAGCTCTTTATTGTGCGAATTATCTGACAAGTGTGGGAGCTCAGTCTGGTCTGGGTTCAAGGTTTTTGGAGACTCGTTTGGTTCTGCCTGTTCTGTGAGCTCTTGCTGTTCAATGACAGGTTGTGTGCCATTTGAATGTGCTGGTTCTTGACCCTCACTGGGCTCTGTTGGCTCTAACTTCTCAACGTCTGCTGAACATTTGGTCAGGTCTGAGGGCTCTGGCTCATGTTCAATCTGAGTCTGTGTTTCAGCTGTTGGTTTGTTACCAGACACGTTTGGAGATGTCTGTTGAGAGAGCCCCCCTTCACTGGAGCTTTCACTGTGTTCTTTAAGCTCTGTCGGCGTGTTTTCTTTGTTTTCTTCCTCTAATGTCGACTTTTTGGACTGGTTTGACTCTTGAGCCTGGGACTCCTTTGCTGGCACTTCTTGTTTCTGCTCTGGCTGGCAGGTCTGGGCCCGTTTCTCCAAACCAGCAGTATCTACACAGCTGGACCTTTCTGTTTCTGAGGCCTGTTTAAGCGCTGCAGGTGAGTCTTTCCTCAGTTTCTCTGCAGGCGGCTCCTTCAGATCAACAGGATTAGTCTTGCGCTGTGACTCCTGCTGCATGTAGGACTCGAGCAGACGATCCAGGATGATTTGGAAGGAGTCAACGCTGAACTCAAACTGCCGCCTCAACGAGCTCACAAATTTCAGCTCCAGGTTTTTGCCACTGTTGTTTGAGAGGGAGATGAGGCTCCAGCGGTCGTGTTCGTTGAAGACTTTGACCATCTTCTGGACGTAGGCCTCCTTCATTGTGGCACTGCTGATCCGCTCTCTGTTGACTCCCGCTGGTAGGCAGTCCAGCAAGCAACCCATTACAGATTCTTTGATCACCTGGGAAGAGAACAGGTCAACATGACAGCTAAAATAAATGGCTGCAATATTGCATGCGATATCGAACTGTGAAACTCAGTTAAATGTATTAAAACCAGAACTAGTAATTCTTTCAGCTTTAATATGAAATGTTCTACAATTAGATTACAGATAAGATCACAATAATGGCATAATCAATGTAAGCCTGCAGTAATCAATACTGCAGCCTGCCACAGATAGTGGACAATCCGAGCTGCACTCGAAGATAATACAGCAGGGGCCGCTCAATGCTTATTACACTGACCTGTCTCCTTTCTTAATTAAGTAGTAGAGTAATAGTGTGCAGTGTCCATTCTACCTGAAACTCTTCCTGACTGGGCAGCTCCACTCCAAAGATGATATCCAGGTCTTTGTAGCTTGTTCCATTGTCTCGGACCAGGACGTGACTGGCTGTGGAGCCATTCAGACGAACATCTCTTACTGTGATTCCCTGTCTCTGCAGTCTGGCCCGTACCGCTATGATAATGTCGCGTGGACGAAGCTCCAGGGTTGGGAAATTCCCGCGACCGTGGATCGGAACCACGTCTGACAGGACCTGATGAAGAACTTCCACCTGCTCGGGCTTCAGGCTGTGGAACCGCTGACTGGGTTTGCTTTCAGACATGCTGCTGCCCTGAACGGAGGGGAAGGAAAATGAGAATAATAAATTAATTGGATGTTTTTAACAACTTTCTCTGTTACACACACTTAGTACTCACTCACACTCATATACACACATCCTGTCAGTATTTCTGTTTGCAAGTCACAGCTTGGCTGGCAGCTTTTCCACAATGCTAATGTAACTGCTGTGTTGATGGGCTGACACATGGAGCGGTCCATGTAGATATGCTCTGCATAAATATTCATGTGCGGGGCAACCAGATCACAACAGATTACGGCAAAGTGTTCTCTTGGAATTCAGAATATGAAATACTTTGCATTAACTGCTGTGTTTATTTACCCTCAGTTTCAGTCTACAAAACATGTGTCAAGGTATAGCCTTCTTTAAAAAATAAAGCTTACAAAGAACAAATAAATGAAAAAGCTACAGCCCATATGTTCAACGATAAAGACAATAATATCCACAAGACTACTTCTAAAAATGCACATGTACACGCAGACTACATATTTGTCTATTGATTGTTTCTACCAGCACAGCAAGGGTTAAGCTGAATGAGTCATCACCAGCAGACTGCATTAATCACACCAACGTCACTAATTAAAGACACACATCTGTTTTTGTGTCCTTTGCACATGTGTACACGTTACAAACAATGACTCTCACACACAAACGTCCATGTGAGTGCACTCACAAGCTTTTTGCTGGAAGACCTTTAACGTGTAACACAAATGAGAACACATGTGGGATTAGATATCAGCCAATTGACTTTGTTTTTTTCCCCGACGTTTAATCCTCCTGGATCTGAGGCACATCCACCAAATCCACATTCAGCAAGTAGAGACTTTTTTTTTTTCTGTTGGCAGGCAATGTTTTCCCTCACCCTGTAAGTAAGAAAAGTTACATGACTGAGTGTTTCAGAGGATGAGTGCTTCTGTCTGTATGTGAAGCTGCGGTTCATAGCAGCCCATTATGATCTATTGTTTGCTTTAATCAATAGTTGTCACTCAGTGTAACTGCTGAATACTGCTGATTGCTACAATTTGTCAATACTAGCTGGGTAAACATTGAGATACTAATGAGCAGTAATGGGATGCTCTCTGGTTGCAGTTTGTCAGACATCCGAGATTCATAGTCTTTAACAACCGCAAACAATCTATTATAGGGAATGTTTATAAATTTTCCAATCAGTGTTGCATCATCTCAACACACACACACACACACACACACACATGCACACAAGGCAATTTACTCCTCTGCAGCCATAAAAGTACAACAACTACGTGTCAAAGAAACCATTAATTCAATAGAACAGGGTTTGCTTACCAGAAAACAAGAATATAAAGCTCCTATAAAAACCCCCCAGCTGTGGCTAAGACAGCTGTCTCAGCCAGACAGTGAGGTGAGCTTCAAGTTGCAGCAAATCAAAATAGAGACGCACACATCCAGGGGCATTACATACCGCTCCAGCTGTTGACACCGATCATAAACACAACAATACAATGTGTTGACGAGGCAGAGAGGCACTGCAGGACTGTTCTCCAGCCGGCCCCTGTATCTCTCTCTCTCCCCCCCTCCCCTTTCGTACTCTTCTGCAAACTTGCAGCCTCAGTGACTCATCCAGGCGTATCAGCTCAGCTTGCACATAAAAACAAGGGTCTCGCACACACACACCGGACTAAATCAACAACAAACAGTGGCAATAGTGTCCTAATAACTGTGAAGACCCGCACAAAACGTTAAACAATTCTGTCCTGTCTGTAAATACCTCTGGGTAGGCAAGAGTAGAACTACTCAGCCTGACTTTTTGGAGTTATAGTGCTTTTAAAATGGTAAAAAAAAACAAAACATGACGCTATCAAGCAAGAAATAACAGGAAACAACTTGCAACCATGCAAAATTTAAAGCCGCTCCGGAACATATCTTACAAAGTACTAACCACAACTTCCCTTTTTCTAAAAAAAGATGAGAAGCTTTTTGCCCTTTGTTGACCACCATAGTTTACCTCGTCACTTTTAGCGGGAATACCTCCTTACTAATCACCTCATCAGTTGCCAGGGGAAACTAATTAACTGCAATTAAAGAGCTGGCAGGATAAAGGGCACCGTGGCAGCTATAAGGATTAAACACTACATGTGCAGATGGAGTGGGACCACGCAGGAGAGAACTCCGTGGAGCTGCTGGGCTTGCTCTTACCTGTTGCTGTGGCGTCTGGGGGGGGAGCGAGGAGCTCCTCGTCTGCTTCCACGGATCAAAGCAGCGGGTCCAGTGACTCTGCCGGTGTTCTGCGTGGGTTTGTTGGAGTTGTGAGGTCCCTGTGGCCACTCTGGGCTGTGGACTCGTGGGTGGTGCTGCTGCCGCTGCTGCTGCTGCTGCTGCTCGGTCTCTGTCCCTCACGAGGCGTGGGGATGCGCGGGTTCATCCGGGCGCTGTCCACGAGGCGCGTGGTGCTGAAATGAAGACAGAAGTGAGTCCTCGCGCTCTTGTTTTCTCTCCTCCGGCCGCCCGGAGCGTAACGCAGTTTCCATAGCGACCTGCCGTCATTCAGTTATGACTGGGGTGTGTGTGTGTGCGTGTGTGTGTGTGATAGAGAGAGGGAAAGAGAGAGACGGTCATAACAATAAAAGTGGAGTTGTGTGTGTGTGTGTGTGTGTGTGTGCTAACAGGTGTAAGGGATTTAAAAAAAAAAAAAATAGTTCCTTTGAGAAACTATTTTCGTGACACTTACATTGTTTGACTGGGTGACTAATCCACGCCGGGCCCGCGGTGGGACTCGGGTGTGTTTGTTCGTGTAAGTGGGACAATAAACAGTGAAAAACGAGGCCACGGCCGCGTCACTTCTTAGTTTTTTGCGGCCACGTTAATCGCGCGGAATCTGCGCAAGAGGAGCACGCGTTTGTGATGCACATCGTTCTCTTAGACACCATCATATACCGTCAGTGACGTCACAGCCGTGCTAAAGGCAGCTGAGTCAAACCTAGTTTTAGAAAAGCCCGAGGAGGGACCCCCCCCCCC
>CAESWR010000073.1:547685-559125 GCA_903171835.1 Mullus surmuletus | reverse complement strand
GGGGGGGGGGTGTTAGCAACAGCAAGGATGTGTGTGTGTGTGGGTGTGGGTGCGTGCACCTGATGTGTCTGCAGAGCACCCAGAGGGCCGTGGTGTTGAGCAGCAGGCCCGGGATGAAGAGCAGCAGGTAGAAGTAGGTGTACATCTGGTCCATGCGCTCCTCCCAGCTGCTTATGTTGTTGAAGCATTGTGCCTTCGCCTCCAACGATCCTGACGTGTTCATCTCCTCCGTCACGCAAACACTACCGGCATAATTCAGCAATCCTCGTCTGTGGTCATTCTCATCGTTTCACTCAATCACCTGCAAAAGAGGTCCATTCAATTACAAATTCAGTCGGGCCAGATTTCGAAACTGGGATTTCAAACCAACACAAATAGATATGATGAAATAACAAGAGATGTTTATTCATCATCATCTTTCATCTTTCATCGTCAATGCTTTTTCCCTTTTGAACTCTAAGATCAACGTATTTGTCATGCGTAACCCAGGCATTAAAACAAAAAGTGCACATTTATGCTGATAAAAAGGTTTTCCAGTGTGCTGCATTCATTCTTTGAACTACTGTAGGAATTTCAAGTTCATTCTTGTAAAATGTGCTTTTCTCTGCTTGTTTGACTGAACCACATGCTGGTAACTGACGCAATGCTTCTGGGTTGCATGTGGCCCGCGGGCCGCCCACAGAATAGGCCTGTTGTAGACATTAGCTGATGTACGCAGGAAATAGTGTTAATTTGCTGTGCTCAATCGCTTTTGAACACAGTCACCAGATCCACCAGGTTTGCAATAAATCCCTCTCAGAGTGGAGACACAGAGTGGAGACACTGTGGGTGATCTCATTTATGAATTTGAATATTTGCAGATCCGTGGAGGCCTAAAGAGGTCAAAGTGTGGATTTCAAAAACCACACTATGAACCAGGGTGTGAAGCAAGAATGGCTGAATTGGTGAAATCAGGGTCTTATTTATGCAGGCTGATAATAATAAGTGACTTTTTCCACAGCTGTTAATCATGTTACTCTGCATCAGCGCAGAAGAGCCCTTTTATTCCGCACGCTGCTTTACCTACTGAATCCTGTCACGACAGCTGCTGTGAAAAGTCTATATGGATTCTTACGGCTCATCTGGTCTCAGTGCCATCAACTGCAAAGCCGATGGCCTGCTCGCCCCCCTCAGTGTCACCCACTCACTTCATATCACTGTAATGGCAGCCAGAAATAGGTCCTTCATCATTTCCAAATCATTCACGCAGGCCAAATATTTTGTTTGTGTTCCACTATCATGAGCAGTATGCACTTTTTGAAGAAGAAAAAAAAAATTGCCTTCAGATTTAAGGAAGTAATGTCCATTATAAGAGGAATATTACAGCAAAGGTGAAACAAAACAGTTTCCTTTTCTGCATGCACAATAACAGCGCCAACTGATGCCAAATTACCATGAGGTTCAAGCACGGTGAAGGAAAGTACAATAAATAAATCTGAATAGGTCTCCAACGGCCCAAAGATTGTGGCAGGAAACGTCTGGAAGAAGGAGAAAGCATTAATTTTGCTTATCACCTCAGCATCGCCCTTCCTCCTGCCTTCTAGAAGAAGCCACACCCTTCCTCTGCCAGTGCCGGGTACTGCGTGTGTGTGTGTTTGTGTGTGTGCGCGTGTTTTTCAGTTTCTGTGTTCCTCCTATATTTCACTTCTTGGACTTTTGCAGCTGCTGAACTGCGAATGTTACCTGTGCAATCGAGCGTTAGGCAAGAGAATACAGTGTCTAAATACTCCAAATTCAGGAAGTAACAAGTATGTCAGCCTTTGCGGCAAGACAACTGGTGTCCGCCTGTCTGCTCCACAGTGACACAAAAGATTCATTCTTAGGAAAAAAGGAAGGTTTCTCAGTATTTGAGTTGGTTTGCAGAAAAAGGAGCTGATGATTCATGACAACAGCCAACGTGGTTAAATAGCTGATGAAACAGTTTCAAAAGGCATTTTTTACATCAGATCCAACAGAGAAACAAGTGCACATGGAGAGAAATTCTGTTGTCGGGAGAGGAAATATTTTATAACAAAGCACCTGTCAGCGAGTGTGAAGCTACAAAGTGAGCGCGAACGTTCAACACAAAACATGACGCACGCTACTGCTATCAGTAATAACAATGTAATTACCTTGCACTTTGCCGTCTTCTGCCTACAGGGCTGGCGTCGGGCATGAAGAGGGCAGGTCAGAGCGAGGAGTGACCACCAGCGACCACATGCTCCGGGGCTTTCACACTCCTCTGTCAGCAGCAACAAACACACTCTCCTCTCAGAGCGTCACGGCGGCAAAATCTTCCTGTAGGTGTTTTTTTTTTCTTTTTTTCTTCTATGCATCAACTCGTCTGTGTATATGTAAGCAAGTGAAGTGGTGTGGTTTATCGCGCAGCGTATTTGGGCGTGTGGTGTGGGCAGGTCTCGAGCATGTGTGTCCTTTCAGTCTCTCGTGCAGGGTGATGTCGGAAAGGGGAAGCACAGCCCTTTGCGTCTGTGTAGTGTTTTTCTACCGTTTGTGACATCACAGAGCCCTGGCTACCGAGCAAACAACATTAAAAAACCTCTCAGACAGCACAGTTAAAAGAAAAGACTGGAAGCATGAGCAGGTAAAGGTTGTGTATATATATATATACATATATATACATATATATATATACAAAAATGAAAAGAAGATGAGCTTGTCTGATGTTAAAACAAGTGATAAATCCAGACAGAATTAGACTCTGCAGACAAATGCAGATCTTATCTCTAACTCACATCAAACCTTCTCTCAACAGAAGATTTTTCAGTTGATGTAAGCGTACATCTACTTCCTCAAGCAGATAATGCACTTCCTTTTTTCTACATCAATTTTTTTTTTTTAAGCACAAGTATGTGAAGAGATCTTGTACTTTTCATTTCAGCTTTTTACCTCCCGTGTAACTTTTAATTCAGGGGAGGGGCTGTTTGTACTTTTTCAGACCACGGTTTCGGTTGCGTGCTATGAAGATCTAGAAGAGAAAAAAAAGACTCTCACAGGTCTCAGAGCGGCAAAACAGCACCTCAGCGAAAAGGCAGCGGTTTCTACCCATCCTGTTAGTGTCGCAGCGGTCCCGTCCAACTGCAGTCAAAACACCCGACCCAACCCTGCTGGCAGGTTGGCACGCACCTGTAAGCGGCTTCCTGTGCAGCTGGATGCAAAGCTTGCACGTGAAGTACAGCGGATCAAGGCAGTTCAAACTCAAGAGAGTTTTTCACAAGAGCCACTAGAGGTCAGAGCAGGCCAGTCCTCCCACTTCTCCATGCATGACCTCAGTGAGAGATTCTCTCCAAAGCTGCTTTCGAAAGAAATTTGGGGGCAAGCCGCTGCCGCCGCCGCTGCTGTTTCTCAACCGCATTCTTGACATGAACAAGTCAAGGAGTTAAGACCCTTGTTGTTCAAACACTCCCACTTGTATTTCCTGCTCTTCCCGTGTCGGCTCATCCTCCCACTCTGCTACGTTTGACCCCTAGAACACGAGCCCGTCCGCTCTGGCCTCCCTCCCGGCACACACATGCTCACATCACTCAAGCTGGTGAAACACACTCTGCGTGGCTCAATGAGTGAACGGAAACGAGCATCTTTTCTGTTGGTTCTCCTGTTGTCATTATTACTTGTGTACTTTTTAGTATTACGGTTCAGTGTTCCTTCTATTTTACTCATGTTTATCTTGGTACCTTCTGTATTTTTTTTCCACAGTTCACAGCATCAGTCACATCTCACTATATCTAACCTCACTTTCTCTACAATTAGTTTCCAAGCACTTTGCAGGCGCCTATACAATTACTCTAAGCAGCTGTCCATCATATCATCAACCTTTTAGAGCATTAAATAACCAAGTAAAAATCCACGCACACACATCAAACACACAACAGCATCTAGTAGGACCATGTCTGGGGAAAAATCTTACTGCCACTATTCATATTGAAGTCAATTAAAAAAACATGGAAGATATAATAGCCACATTCCTTTTCCCTTTTGGGGGGGGATTTTTTTCAATGCCGCCAAAAAAGATGATGCAAACACAGCAAAAACAAAACCCAAATCTCCCAGATCTGCTGAGTAATGTGTTTACTGTGTCCAGCTTTGCGTAGCGTATTGTAGATTTTTTCGGGGCAAGTGTTTGGTCAACTGAGTTCAGCTGTACTTTGGAGTGTGCGCTGCTTGTTTTTTGTAAGAGACTTTGAGCAGATCTGCAGTCTAAGGCCAGATTAAGACAGAGAGACCTCATTCAGGAGCAAACAATGGACCATTGCTCCAGTCATAATAAGCATTTGGCCTGTGACACAGCAGAGCACGGGCCAAGGTCCTCGACTGGATCAGAGCGGCCTTCTGCGCCCCCACAACGAAACAGCGCCGGACCTCTCGGTAGAAACGAAGAGCCCGAGTAAGAAACACTCCTTTGTGCGTGCGAATGTGTATCCGTGCTGGAAGAGGCCGGTCCGCTGCAGATATGGTCAAACAAATGCACGAGGCGGAGGGCAGAAAAAATAAATGCAGCCATGAGTGCAATTCAAAACAGTCATTTAATGGCCTTCAACACGAGACACAGTTCTCTCAGCAGGTCGGCGTGCTGCTGTGTTTTAATAACGACTCACCACGCTAAAGTGTCACAACATTAATGCCTAAGACGATATATCGAACTGTGGAAGCTTGTAACGTTAAAATTGAAGGGCTCAGTGTGTTACAAAAGTACTTTATCAGCATATTTCAACAAGGTGGACGGAAATTGCCATCTTATCCACGATCCAGTGCATTCATAAGAGTGTGTGTGTGTGTGCGTGTGTGTGTGTGTTACGCCTGAGTGATAAAGAGTCACAGTTGGAGGCTCAGTGTGTCCCTGGACTATCACAGCAGTCCTGGTGTGGCTTAGATCTCTGGTCCTTGTAGCGCTCACTCATAACAAACACAGATGCAGATACATTCCTCTGCTCACCAGTGGTGGATTATTTTGTAAAGCCCAGGCCATACCTCAGGATTTACCTCAGGACTTAACTAATCTGCTGAGTTATGCGTTTGTCACTTTCAGGAACCAAACAGCTGATCGCTTTATTTTTTCCCACTCCGGGGCTCCTGTCTCACAGACAGACAGTGCGCTTCTTTATCTTCCCCGTTGAGTCAAAACTGGCTCTCAGACACTTTAGCCTCTTTTCCATTGCTGGCCAGAGTGTGCGTGTCCCTGGGGAGGGTGTTTGTGTCCTGGGTCTCCGTGTCACTGCGGGGGATGCTCTCGGGCCGCGAGCCGGCTCCTTTGCCGCCCATGGTCAAGCTTTTTTGGAAGCTCTCTGAGGTGAAGTAGTAGACCACGGGGTCCAAGCAGCAGTTGAGGGTGGCCAGGCACAGAGTGATGGGGTAAAGGGTCCGGGCGAAGCGCTCCACGGCGCAGTTAGCCAGGGCCTGGGTCCGCACCAGGGCGTAGAGGAAGAGGATGGAGTTGTAAGGGACGAAGCAGATGATAAAGATTGCGAGGTGGACCAGAATCATCCGTAAGACGCGTCTCTTGCTGTCGCAGCCATGACCAGCCGTCACTGGGCGACGCAAAGTCCGGAGAACCAGCGAGGAACATACCAAATTGGCAAGAAGGGGGAGGAGGAAACCAACAATCTGGAATGACAGTTTCGATTTATGTAACCGCTGAGCTTAAACAGATAGCTTGGATGAACATGAAGTTGTATGAGATCCTCACCATCAGTGTCGTTCATCAGCAATGACTTTTCCCCCACTGCGTCGGGTTCCGGCCTGCTTTTGGTGTTGCAGAAAGTAGTTCCGTCTAGTTGCTCGGGTCACATAGATAAAGCATTTTTCCCCAAAAAACAATATGCGTTTAAAAGAGTAAACCACGTGCATCACAAATTCTTGGCTGCAAAAAATTCCAACCTCGCAATCACACGGCTCTATTTTCCCTCTGCTCGTTTCACTGTGCACGTTTACATGCTCGGGAGGAGAACTCCGCCTCCTTCAGTTGATGGAAAGGTGCGCAAAGTGATACAAAGGGAGGGAAAATAGTGCCGGGTGATTGTGGGGTCAGACTTTCTAGGGCTAAGAATTCACGATGCAAATGGATTAGTCTTTTGAACGCATACTGTTTTTTTGAGCAAAACGCTGCATCCGTGTGACCCCAGCATCTAGACGGAACTACTTTTTGCAACATCGAAACCGGGCAGGAACTCACTGCTCGTGAAACACTGATGGTGATGATCTCATACAACTTCATGTCAAAAAATCCGAACTATACCTTTAAAAAAACATCTTTAAAATGCTTGTTTGTGCCCGGAACCGAGGCCTTACCTCAATAAAGATAGTGATTCTGGAGAGGTAGGTCCTCCAGGTGCTCTTGGAGAAACCCTCAAAACAGGTGGTGGCTGTGTTGGTGCTGTTGATGGTGGAGAAGAAGGTCACCGAGATCCCTCCCCCGACGATGGTCAGCCACACGGCGGCGCACACCAGCGCCGCGTTCCTGCGCGTGCGGATGGAGCGCGAGCGGAAAGGGTAGACTATTGCCAGAAAGCGGTCCACGCTGATGCAGGTGAGGAAGAGCATGCTGCCGTAGATGTTGGTGATGAAGGCCGTCCCGGACACCTTACACAGGCTGTCCCCGAAGGGCCAGTGGCGGTTGACGTTGTAGAAGACCTTGAACGGCAGCGTAAACACGAACACTAAATCGGAGAGCGCTAAATTAGTCATAAACATCGTCGTCTCGTTGCGCATCTTCATCCGGAAGCAGAACACGAAGAGCGCGGCGCAGTTGGTGATCAGGCCCAAGACGAAGACCACGCTGTAGACCACCGAGTACAAGTTGTATTTGAAGGAGTCGTCGATGCCGCAGTCCTCCATCCCGGTCTCGTTGATCACCAGGCTGGCCATGATGGCGGTGGTTCAGACGAGGCAGGGGGGCTCTGGGGAACAAAGTCGCTGCAAAGTCCTCAGGAAAAGGGGTGGGGGTGGGGTGGGGGGGGCGGATGTCTGTGGGGATCGGATGTGTTAGCAAGAGAGCCACCAGTCAAGCCCCCCCCCGAGCCATCGTGGACCTTGAGACGCACAAACGGAGGTCAGGATGCAGGGCTGCAGGGCCTGCGGAGAGGAGAGGAAGAAGCCAACCGTCACTTCCTCGCAATAAATGTCAGACAAGAAGAAGCAAACAAAGAGGGGTGTCAACAAACAACTTTTTCACTTCATATTGCAGCCTTGAGTATTGGCCGATACCGACCCAATCCAATATCAGCCACAAATAATCACACATATATTTATTACTTATTTTGTAGTATGGAATGTTAGAAAAGGCTTGATCAAGTGATATTACTCAAACAGAGAACAATAGTCTGGCCAATAAACTGGCCCATTTGTTATTAACCAGTGGGTTACAAAGGGGTGTAAGAACATATCCATACAGCAATATATTGCGATATTTCACGACGGGATGCAGTATACATTTTTTTGAAACACTGAATCGATATTTTGTATTTTATATTTCATCAGCTGTTTGATGGTTACATCATTATATCGTATCACCACCCCTGTATATGTATCCCATCGCCAGATTTTTGCCAATACACAACGTTAGGGTAAAATAAATATTGGATAAAATAAACAAAAAAATCTATTTGAAGATCCTGAAAAATACCCTGAATAAATCCAGCAAAAACAGAAAAATATATTTTGAAAGTGCAAAATAACCACTGGTTTAACTAAGCTAAGTTAACTAAGTTTAGTTTAAGTGCTGGAGCAGAGTCTGTAATGAACTACTTTTATCTGAGATTTTAGATACGGGCTGATATTATCCGATACTTCCGATACTTTTTTGCTGATATTGGGCCGATATCCAATATCAATATCGGATCAGGACACCCCCCACAAACAACACCAACAATGTCTTTCACACCCAAACTCAAAACGTGTATTCTCTGATATAACACCTTGAAACTCAAAGAGTGACTGTAAAAGGGGCTGTGAATGATAGAATTTCACTCACACACTCAGGGGACTCTGTGTAAGTCTATGTTAGGTTCGGTATGGGTGAGAACAAAGGTTTAGGTTTAGTTTTAGTTTTAGTTTTAGTGTTAGTGCGGTCCACCATGCTGGCAGCCGTTTTTTTTCCACTTGCGCGGGCCAACCACACTTCTCAAACACACCTTTTCGCTTAGTAGCGCTTGGTCGTTGCCATGCCGCACGGGCCGACCACGCGTTTTTTCTCAAACACACCTTTCTCGCTTGGTCGTTGCCGCACATGCCGCTCTTGCCTTGGGCTAAATGTGACTGAGTGACACCAAGTGGAGAGATAATATATTTTTTCATCCAGCGCCAGTCATGTCAATCTCAAAACCTTCAGTGAAGACAAAGGTTGGCGACGAGTGCAGACAGTTTCAGGGGAAGTGGGAGATGGATGATTTCCTTGTTGAGCACAGGGCTGCCCCGACTTCTTGATGCGGCCCAGCCTCACCCAGATTCTACCTCCTGCGGCCCCCAGGCAAGTGAGACCCCTGAGTTAGGGTTAGGGTAAGTCTCCAGGAAATCAAAGTCAGTCCCCAAAAGTAGGGTAAAAATGCGTAAATACCCCAATAGTGACTTAAGTGAGCATGCATGTGTGTTTATGTGTGTGTGTGTCAAGTCAGGCCATGTGTTCCCCGTCAGGACTGAGCTCTCATCTGGTCGGGGGGGATTGAGTTCTCACGGCTGTGCGGCATGCGGCGCTGAGGCTGTCTTCGGGAGTGTGAGAGCGAGGCAGCAGCGAGCCGGGAGCACGTACTGCAGATTAGGAGGCAAACGCGCCCGCACTCATTCACAATCACAAACCGGCGCCGCCACAAGGCGAGAAACCCACTTCCAGCCGTGAGAGCGCAGGGACGGTCTGGGCTGGCTCCGGCCGGACGACGTAAATGACATGTTGGCTTCGCGCGAAAGCCTCTGTAACACAGTAGCGCTGACAAAGCAGAAGGGAGCAGAATTTACATGAAGAAAGAAAGAGTGAATGAGCACTTTTAGAATGCGCCAGAGGTTGTTTTTTTTGTGTTTTTTTTCATCTTAAATCTATGTCATGGTTTATCAAGGGCAGCTTGAAAGCTTTTTGCCTTCTCGGCCAAAACGGCTTCTGCTCGAGCTGAGATCAAACTTAATATTCTACACCCTTCCTGCGATGGCCGATCGGACGCCAGCAGAGCAACTGCAAATATAAAATACCTCAACTAGCTTGAAAATAAGACAAAATGGACTATCCTTTCTGTAACTGTCGACATGTGCCATAACATTAACATTATAATGCAGAGATTCGCTATTTTGCAGGGGTGTCCTGATACAACTTTTTCACTTCCAATACAATGCTGATATTGCAGCCTTGAGTACTGGCCGATACCGATATCGATCCAATCCAATATCAGCACAAATTATACATACTTTAATTACTTATTTTGTAGTATGGAATGTTAGAAAGGGCTTGATAAAGTGATATTACTCAAACAGAGAATAATAGTCAGCAGCAGTAGCTATGAGAAAAACTGACCCATTTATTATTAACCAATGGGTTACATCAATTTTTTACCTTAAACATAAGAATATTCTACATAGAAGTGCTGGAGCGGAGTCCGAAATGGACTGCTTGTATCGGAGTGCTTACATCGGAGACTTTAGATGCAGGCCGATATAATACAATACTCATTTTTTCCACTGATTCCGAACCCATATGCAATACCAATATCGGATCGGGGACACCCTTTACTATTTTGTACTATAAAAGCATGTATTTTGTATAGTTATACTATTGTGTCATGACAGCATCAACAGAAGCCTAAAGAGGGTGGACAAGAACCCGCAGCTAAATGTCATTTTAATGATTATTATTATTCACGGGAAAATCCAACCCTACACATGAGTGACTGCAGCCTCATTTCAGTCGCTGTCACACATCCTGTCAGCAAAGTGACGGCCACCCTGTCGAGTGGGAGCACAACTAGCAATTACTCCCACAGCTTTCATTCATTTTCACAGCAAACGTTGAACTCGCCGGTCTGTCACGTGAGAAGAGAATATGGAAAAATCTGTTTCCCCGATGTCTAAGATGATGTGCTGAAACGTCTTATTTTGCCAAAACCACGAGATGTTCAGTTTCACGGTAAAGAAACCAGAGTATTTTTTCAATAAACCGGATATATCTTGAATTTCTTTAATTGCTTTATTGTTCAGCACTGTGTTGTTCTTTTTCAGAGATAGTGCTGTGGCAGACATATTTCTCCCCAGTACAAAAACATGATAAACAATTTAAGAATAAACACTTAAAATCAAAAACACTGCCTAAACTATCACAGAGCCAAACAAAACATAAATCCTCGGCTGGGGCGGCGGCGTAGATGAGACGCTCAGCGACACCAGCAGCTGTATATCAGCAAGAGAAGGAGCAGCTGCAGACAAGGGTCACTTTCCTCCCTAACTTTACCTCTCGCCGTCTTATAAGGGAAACTCCACCGATGCAACTTGTCAACATCTGCTCACTGCTCTCAGAGGAAAACAAACTGTTTTCTGGGGAAAAATAGCAGCTTCAAGAAAAGAAATAGAGAAGAAAGAAGAAATAATGCAAGTGTTTATCGTAATATCAAAGCCACGGGCAAGGCAGGAAGGGCCTAATGAGAGGGCACGCAAGTTGAGTTGCATTCTGGGTAGTGTAGGCTGTGCTCTATCTGAGAATAAGAAGGACAAACATTTCGGGACACTGCGACCTCCTCTGCATTGATTTTGTCTCGCTTTATCTTTTCCATGGAAGTGACGCGGGCCTTATCGGCCTCTTATGCAACGGGGCTCGGTGAGGTGGCTGCTCTTTGGTACTGCGAGTTAAAAACCCGCAAGTGCGTGGGGATAAGATTCCCTCATCCCACACACACACACACACAAACACACACACAAAGAGGGGCTGTGAGTGTATGCAGTCCATCAACACTGTCTTGTACCAGCTGCAGTGTGACATCTTTACTGCGTTTTCACACGCCTCCCAGGAAGCCTCCACCGTGCGTTACAATGCTCTCACTGTACTCATCCACGGAGCCAACACACACTCCCATGTGCACAAGCAGCCCCACGTGCACACACATACAGGCAAACACTCGCATATGCCAGTTTACCCCCCCTACGCCATCCCTCTCTGTCTCTCACATACACACACACAGACACTATGTTTCTGTATACCGTGGCTCAGTCCCAGGACCCCCGACAGTGCCGGCTTCATATTCAGCTGACGTTGTTTCTTCTCTATAGAACACGACTTTGGCTGCCGTACATTTTGAAAGAAACAAGAACTCCCGCAAACCTCGGAGACGCATTTCATGGACGGCTCCTGCCAAAAGGATTTCAGCCCAGGCAGCGTGTGTGTTTGGATTTCATGTTCAGGTCCTGGACAGCTGCACGGTTACATGCCCCCTCACCCCAC
>CAESWR010000073.1:510489-522716 GCA_903171835.1 Mullus surmuletus | reverse complement strand
CTAAAAAAAATACAAAAAAAATACAGTGTGAAATAATCATTTGAAATATGGCAGGGGAACCCCCGACTCAAAGGTTTCCTTCCGAGTTTCAGGCCTCCTCCCCTTCCACCTCTTCCGTGCGCAGTGATGAGGATGATGCTGCGCGCTGCTTTCCGAATCCATCCGTCAGCCGAGCGGAGGAAGGGAAAATGTAAAGCAGATGTCCGGCGAGTTGTGTGAGCACGGCCAAGTCCCCACCAGCAGCATCCATGTTTGTGAAGGGGGAACATAAATTCTGATGGGATGATGTACTCGAAGCCAAAGTGAGTTTGAGATTTCATCACAGCAAGAATTTTCTTTTGACTGGCTTTGAGGAGCTGGAATCCCATCAGGTTGCTTTGCTGAACCAACATACCTGCACATGCTTGAAATGCATGAGGCTTCAATTGTGAACATTTCACAATCTTTAAGTTTCCACTCTGGTGTTTAAAGACTGTTTGGGCAAATATGGATGTTCTGCTGTCAAATCAGAATCTCAAAACAAATTATTCCGTAGCCTCGGGCTGGATGTGAAATCCTGTAAATCGGGGGGTTTAAATTAAACTCAGCTGGAGTCTGCAGTTGTGGTATTTTCCAACCCTTTTCCTTTTCTTTTTAAGGGTCTCCGCCGCTCCTCTACTCCAACTCCAACTTCATTGTAGTATAAAAGAATCGGTCACACTCAAATGCCACAAATGTCCATGGTATACTTATCTGACCAGAAAACAACTGGCAGCTTTGTGTACTCAATTACGCTGTCTGCCAACCAATAATGAAAGACATGAGAGCTCCATTAGGAGCCGGTCGGTTACTCCCTCTGTTGCATAAATGACCGAGAGATTTGCATGTGTACATAAACACAATGCGAGCGCACAAGAGGCCACAGAAAACGACTTCGAGGCAAACAAATACTCAACATTCCTCGGGAGCAGCCACACACTTGCATGTACTCACATCAGGGTGGCCTGGTATTTAGACATACCATCATTCAAGGGGAGGATGGGCCGCGTCTTTGTCCGCAAAGAGCCTGCAGAAAATGTCCTTGAGCAAGTCATCTGTCCTCAAGGATATCCCGTATTGTTCAACAACAGGACCCCTGACCCTCTTAAAGAGGGGGGAAGGTTGAAACAAAAGTTGGCAAGCACAAGCGCATCATAGTGGAATCTGCTATGTTTTGAAAGGGGGTAATTAATGTTCCATAAAATGGACAAATGAGAAGAAAACACATGAGGCGTTTGCTAATTGAGCAAGTAACTAGCTGGCTGGAAGAGAGTAAACGTCTTTACTAATCACCTCGGGGGTTAACCGCGGGGATTCTCACTGTTAGCTCACAGCTACATCTGGATTAGCACTAAGTGGTGTTGTTGTCAAGACCACACAGACCAAGACAAAGACCACAGACCACCAAGACCGAGACAGAACAATCAAAGAGTTTTCTTTTAATTTGAATACATTTCATGGTAATAAAATTACTTTGTGTTGTTTTCATTTGAGAAGCACAATGCAGCAGCAAATCCACAAAGTTGTGTTAATTTCCTTTTTGTTACATTGTGCTTTGTGTATTGGCTGATTGATTGATTGATTTTGTTTGTTTGTGTTTTTTTGTGTGTATAGGCAACAATTTCCTCTCATTTCAAGCATTTTGGACTTCTTCATTTATACGTCAAAAGAAGATTTGTCAGGTCAATGTGATTTGTAAGTTGACCGAAATCAGAACATTTAATTAGAAGGGGGAAATAATCAATCTACCAATGATTGGAAGTAATTAGTTGCCTGGCAGCGGTGGTTTCTACTGGTCAGGATGAAAAGTCCCAAAACAAGACCAAGAGCACTAGAGCACTGCAACACTGCACCAAGACCCACTGGCTGAAAAAGTCCCATCTAGTTGCTCTTTTTACTTTCCAATTCTCACTGTGCAGTTGTTAAAATCATTTTATAAATATGGCACATTCCCAGCAGCCAGCGCCAGTTACCCTGTCGAAGAAATTCATTTTGACCACTTGCATCGGTGAGCTCAAACATCGTGACAGTTGGAATGTGAATCAGTAGTTAAAAATTTCTCCTGGCTCAGGTGCCACGTTAGCATTTTCCACTTTCCCCTATAGGGGTGGGCACCCCAACCCTCTGGCAATATGCGGCCCTCCTATATAATTCAATGATCATTCTTTTCAGTAATTCATTTTCCCCTACATATGACATACTCCTCATCAAATAACTCCGCTCTAATCTAATCTACAAATCACTGTTGAATGGCCCCTACCAGTGACACACCACAGGATTTATAGGTCAGTTTGGTAAAGTCATTAGCACTTCAGGAATTTTAAAATAGGTGGCCTCAGCAGGGTTTGATTAGAAAGAAATAGCTTTTACATTTTACAGATTTTCCAGAACCCATGACCCCCGGAACCGCCCTAGCATAAACTGACAGAAGATGGATGGGCAGGAAAGGTCCAACTGGCGTATACAGCACGCCATTTAAGCCCCTGTGTTATTTTTCCGTACAGCAGAGTCGGGACAGTCGTGAGACGAGAGCAGGTTGCGGTGCACAGAGAATCCAAAGCAATGATACATATGATATGACAGTTTCGGGGGGTTCCCTAAGGCTGTAGGTAAAATAGTAATATCTAAAGCACATGAGAACTTTTTCCTCAGGATCCTGTGTTGTTGTTTTTTTCTTTCTTTGGTGCAGCTGCGGCTCAGCATGCAGCCCTCAGCCGAGGACATACACCTGCAGCACTGTCAGCTCACTTTCAGCACACGGGATCACGGGATGACATGTCTCTGTTTTACTGTTGGAGCAGTTTCCAGCTTGTCAGTCGGACCCTCTCCCCCGGTCTCAAAGCCTGTCAAAACTTCTCAGACTCTTACTTACCCTTTGTCAGCAATCAGTGACCTTTCACTTTGGTGGGTCAGAGCCGAAGAATGAGAGATTATCCGTCAGATAGATTGCATTGTGGAAACCGCGTCCAGGGAAAGTCGACCACTTAAAATATACATCATCTGATGAGCAGCAAAGAAAATAGGGGCACATTGTGTGTGAATCAAATTTTCCAAAGTAACGATATTCTGAATATGTGTGTAAGCGTTTAAATGTGAACGGCAAACACCTCTTAGGCGTTGAATTTATCTTTCACTGTTTCTGTGTATCAACGGTTTCCTGCACAGGGACAGAGAGCAGAGGAAGTACCCACCCATCCTGACTCTTTCTTTCTCTACTTTCATATATTGTTGCTAAACAGGGAAAAAAGACCCTTTGCCCTGACACTAACATTGTACTCCTTGCAAACGTCGCTCGGCCAATAATAAACCAGAAGTGTGCAGCAGGTTTCCTAGCTGTTGATGTCATGTGGAAGTCACTGTTCCTGTTCTCAGGACAGGCAGGCACTGTGAAAATGGTGAGAGAAAAAAGGATTGGAGTATAAATATTGCAAGTTCATGGCCAGTTTGCGTATCTTGTGTGAATCTTGCGTGTCTATTTTCACACGACGTAAGGTCACTTTCTACATGTGTCCTTCTGCATCCCCGACCATCCATCAAGCCTGAAATATTCTTTTGTGAAATACCCCTGGCAAGCTTGGAGAGAGCAAAGGGGGGTGTAAGGGGGGGCGGTGGTGTCAAGTGATTGTTCCTTTTTTGAGCCCCATCTTTTGAAATCGCCCATATTGAGTAATTCTTAAGTGATCATATCACAAAGCCAATAAACCTAAGCACGGCGGTAAATACACACAGACAAGTTAGGGCACGTACCCTATACCTATATGCTATAGCACTGCAGTCCGAGCCAGGGGACAGATGGCTAGCAGATGTAACTTTGCTCTATACGTACTTGGAGATGATTTCCATTATTTCAATTATCCTTAACTGTAGTTTTCTGGTAAAAATTTAGCACTAGCGTCTCATTCTTCAACAAGAGTGGCATTTCTTTTGCAAACTGTTGCGGTCATATCGTCAGAAAATTCCCTCGGGAATGAATAATCTAAGTAATGCTTTGATCGATGGGAATTTTTGGATATAATCACTATTTTCCGCATTTAGGATAAAGTTTTAAAAAAGAAAAATGCATTTATACCATCAGTCTGTTGGTGACAGACTTGGATGCAGACCACAAAAGAACAAGTCCAATATTTAACGGTTATACATTGTGAGATGTCTGTAAAAGTTCCCCCACAGGACTGTTGGAAAATCCAGCACTATTGAGACTCTCAAATAGCAGATAGCAGAAGATAAAATGTAAATATTAGAGGATAGTGGTCGACAGAATTTTGATAATCATGTCTCGTCATGAGGGTCTTTTGCCATGATTTCCAGAGGCTCAAACTTTATCCGCATAATGTTATGTCAATACCTATCATCATTTATTAATTTTCTCTGGACAATAGCTGGCCTTATTCCAGAATGACTCTCAACATATTGCTTCATCTGGCTCTGAGATAGAGAAGATATTTATCTGAAGGAAGCCTCGTAATTTGGCCTCCTGCCATAATACTCAAATAACACCAAAGTGCTCTTTCGGTCGGGCCGGAGCAAAATGACAGCCCACATGTATCCAAGCTGCAAAACTCAAATGTAAATAATGGTGTCAGTTCCAAATATAAGAGTATGTATTTTTTGGACACAGCTGAGAACGAGATAAGGAGTAGATGTAAAGAATCTTACCAGTATGCGACGAGCGCCATTGTGGTATGAATTGTGTTTTTTAAAAGCTTTCACCTTTGTCCTTCCTCCAAAGTCATCAAGGGGTTTGAAGTCTAAATAAGAGATCCATGAGAATTCAGGGATGAACTTAATTAACATAGCTTGTCAGCGTCAGAAAGCCATGGGACGTGTGACAAGTTCTTGGCTTGCAGAGCCATCGGGCTCGAGGCCAATCCGCCCCTGTGGTCAGAAACAGTACTACAACAAAAACAATCGCCTGTGAAACATTTTCAGTTCAGTATGTCATTCAAAGAGTATGAGAGTCTCCTTTTCTGCTTTCAAAGGTAAACCGTTTTGCACATTTATGAGCTCTTCACTCAACATAATCTCACATGTACCGAGCTGTTTCAGTCAGGATTTAGACCTTGGGAGGCTGCTCTTGTCTGGGAACGAGGCCAGAAGCAACTGAGCTCATGTGAACCGCGGTGCTGCTGGACTACGGATAACTGGTGTTTTATGTCAGAATATGTCCTTCAAAGAAGCGACCCATTACAGGAGAGGAAAAGAACATATACCACTGCCAAATGCCTTCATTCCATGTGTCACCTCTCCTGTTTGTGCACAGGACAATTGTTCCTAATCTTCACAGGAACTACAGAAAGAACATATTTTTTGAATAAATCTTGGAAGCGGGCAGTCACTATCTCTTAACACATCATAAGCGGTTCTCTCTGGGGGAGATACATAGTAAACCTGGAACATATGGTCCAGACACACCATTCTTTCCATTAACTTGGTGGGACACAGCTGCATTTCTGCTCCTAAAAATATTCTACCAGTGGACGGACATTCAGATATATGGTATCAAATAGCCTATGACACAGGTAACTTTCTGTCTCTATGGCTGATAAAGCTGACTTTAGTAGACCAGAAACCAAGACTGATCAGCAGATTTCTTCATTTCTCTCTCTAAATGTCCCTGGGGACATGGGGGCGGATAGACTTAGCTCTCCCCAACCACTGATGTGATGTATGCTAGTTTCTACGTACTGCGAAAAAAGGGTAAGGAATTCCACATTGTTGAGAATGCTTATACGAGCATTACCTCCACGGCCAAGTACAATGAAATCAAGAGGGAAGAGCAATCCTGAAGCTACGCTCCAAACTCAGATTGAGGAAATCCTTGGAGGAAGACCCACTGTTGGGATAAGAAGGCGTACTGGCAAGTTGAGGAAGTTGGAAGTGCTTGAAGTCTCCTTTGCCAATGAAAATTGGTGGTAGCACTGGAGCTGAACACGAGGAAGGCTTGACAAAGCCCTTCTTGGCCAGACCGTCATTGTTATTGAAGAAGCTGTAGAAGAGGCGAAGGGTCCTCCGTGCCCTCCCACATAAAAAGTATGTGGTTCAATGGGTTCACATTGAAATGCTAAGCACATTCTTCAAGATTTATGTGTTCAAATTGAGGATGAATGGGACTCTGAGACCTTATATCAAACATAAATACATCAATAGGTGACTGTGAGAAGCAATGTGTGGCCCTAAAATCATGCACAACAGTATATAAAAACAAATTCCACACAAATTCAATGTTTGGGCCCGATGGGATGGAAGAAACCGGACAGCATCCAGACAGCTGCAAGGTTGCAACACTGTTTTCTTTGATGTGTGCTGTTCTTTCTGATGACGTCTGATTCCCAGTTTCCTTAATGTCAAAAACACCCTTAGAAAGGGAGGTAGGAGGAGATGTTTGACCTGGAGTATGATTTTACAGCATCTACAGCTTGACTAATAGAACCTCAGACCTTAGAATATTTGATCATAACAATCCATAATGTTGCATTTTAGCCGAAGGGGGAACTTTGGATCTCTTTGAGTAACAAGAAGGAAAAAAAAACAGACGTCATTCAAACCTCTCACTCTTTTCAATAAACCATCAAACATCAGATGATCATTTGTTTGGAATGACAGCATTCCTTGTTCACAATCGTAAACATCTCAGCTTCTACCTCAGGGGAAAACGCTGCTCCCTGATTGGGTTCTTGACTTTGTTTGGAGGCGTTTGTGCAGAATATGAATGCAAAACCTGCGACCTTTTGTATAATCTTGAGCCTTTTATCATAGGACAGTCAACATGCTTATCTGACATAACAGAGAGAAATCCTCACTGGACAGGCCAAAACATGGCTGACAAGTACACAATAATGAGATCAAGAGTTAAGCTGAAGCTGCATTTCAGATCCCTTGTATAAAAGCTTGTGTTGACTTCTTGTCAGGCTCCAAAGTCTCCAAGATGTAACTTGGGGAGGTTGGCAGTCATGAGATTCTGTCAGAAGGTCACAGGGGGGCGGGGGGGGGTGATGAATGACCATTTGCTTGTAAACAGTAACCAGCAGAGGGGTGTGGCTATTCGCAAGTTACATTAAACAGGACTATTGTTGACAGGACAGAGGAGTTGCTCATCAACTAATGCAACATGTTATGAATGTGATAACCTCTGAACACCACGGGCAGAAGTCAAGAGGGCAACGCCGAAAGGACTGTTTACCGTCAAGAACAAAGAAAACATCACCACAGCAAACAACCTAAGCATGCTTGCGCTGATGTTGTATGTAGGGCAGATTTCCAAAGAGGTCTCACTCGAACCATTGTGTTTTCAAGGCCCACACGCACCGGGAGTCCACAGTAGGAACCTTTATGGAGTTCAGAGGAGAATCCAGCAATGATGGCTGACATGTTCGACCAAGACGAGTTGGCTGAGAAACATGCCGAACATTGATTCTTGTGGAGGCCTCAAGGTAACCCAGAGGAGATCACATGACTGTTCCACTCTTTGACATAGTAGCTTCGCCCATCTGTGTGGGCTTTGCCCTTGGGAAGACCACTGAGGATAAAGCAAACCAGCTTTCGCGGAGACATGATTTACAAAGCCAGCAGAAAAGGTCCATATACGAAATATATCAACCGACATTTTTGGGACTAACAAGGGTTAGCTGTTGTAGTAACTCGTGTTCCCATATCAATCAATGTTTTTCGGAGGATCTCTAAGAACGTACAACATCCTGTTTTTCTTCCTGCGAGAGGAATCCCTCAAAGGAACAGTAGCATTAATATTTAGGATCTGTGCCTCTAAGAGTTGTAGCATGAATGAATAAAGCATGACTGCCCAAAGATAGTGAGCATCCCCTCGGAACAGGAACTTGTGTATCAAGGCTTTGTGAAAATTCATCTGTCAGAGAGGACAAGTTACTCACATGAGATCAGACAACAGTACCAACTTTGTGAGAGAAGAAAGAGAGTTTAGAGAAGCCCCACCTGCTTGATCATACCGCAGCGGCATTCGGGGTTGCATCATTCAGAGTTTTGAGGTCAGTCCTCTTTTAGTAAAGTGTGAATGATCCCAAATTTCACTGAATAGAAGCCCAGTGGTCGACCCACACTCCCGAGGAGGCACTCACCCCGAACCGCTCACTTCTACTCAGAGGAAAACCAATTTGCCTTTCAAGGGAAGCTTTAAGGAAGGAATAAATGACATGGAACATTGCTTGAATTACTAATACATGTGTCGATATCCAAGTTTTTTAGTCACTGCAATTTTACATTTTTATGGATCTTTAAATATTGTTTGGCAATAACACTCTTCTGCCAGAAGCCATTAGAGCCTGGTCTGGATGGGAATTGTGTTAAAGTGTGTAATGTGGCTGAGACTTGGAGGTGCAGTAAATTTAACATCACGCCAATAATCACATATAACGGGTTTTGAATGGTGCACTGCCAAAATCCTGTTGCTGTATTTCTTACTTTTTACAATTTCCTTGTGTTGGTTTTCAGCACTGCAAAGCAAACGACTGCATGAAAGTGATATACAGTCCAGGCTGGATGATATTTTTTAGAATATATGTCTAATATGCTCTGGTTAGCAGATAGTAGGAGCTAAAATAAAGAATATCGGTCTCGACCATCTGTACACACAGTGTATTATACTACTACTCCTTGTTTGGGGAAAATTATCAAAATCGTCAAAACTTAAGACTGGTCTCATGACTATAAAAAGAAAAAAATCAAAGATACTAGTTTCCCTGATGCAGGTTCAGACTTTCCGACATGGAAGGTTAATACTTGGACATGTATGAATGTGTGTGTGTGTGTGTCTATAGTATGTATAAACCCAAGAAAAAGCTGCAGAATAACATTCATACAATGCGATGTCCATGAAGGAATTTATGTCATGGGAAAAACTTCTGAATATGATTTTGAGGAAGTGAGATGAGTTTTATGGGGTTTCATAAATGGCCACAGAAGGTCTTTAAACCTTAAATCTTACTTGCCGTGATGAATTGCTGCATTTGAACAGACTCATGCGTCTTTCAGAATTTCTTCAAGCAGGTGGACTTGGTATGCTCACCATCACGTTGCCATATTTCAGAGTTCAGATTACATATTCTGTTTCTGAGGGTTTGCAGAAACATTTACCTCAGTCACGTCAGCGAGGAAACTGTCACTTTTTGCGCTGGTCTTTATCAAAGGATTCGTGTTGCCGCTCTGTTGGCTAATGATTTCTTGCAAAGCTTCCCATACTACATCTCTGGTCTGGATGTGTACAGTATTACTGTATTCAGAAATTCAGACCAGGAAAATCTTGTTTTTTAGTTCGATGCCTGATGACCTTCTCCATGGGGCTCAATGGTTTCGTTAAGCCTCTTAGGAGTTCAGAGAATTCTTCTCAACACATGGATGACCATGTAATCCTTTATATGACGAGAAAACATGAAAATCAGCAAAACCACAAGTTGCAGCTCGGTTTTTCACGTGATTGTAATTCATTTTAATAGACACAAAGACAAAACCTTAATGTGATTAGAGTCAGTGCCATTTAACCTGATGGTGCCTGATGTGAAACACTTTCAATTTTCATCCAAAGTGTGTAACTTGTGTTGACCTTCTATGAATAAAACTTTGTCTTCCGCTCTAAATGAAAGCGTCACTGATTGAGTTACTATTTTTAAAAAACAGCTTAATTGTTGATGACAGTAGGCATGGATTATTGGCAGCGATGGCTGATAGCAACGTGGCTGAAGTGAGGCACAAATGGTGTTTGTGGTTTTGCCTATTTTTGTCATAGAGCAGCTTTTGTGATGTAACAATCTCCACAATTGATTAAAAAATCAGCATTTTAAGAGGTCCCAATGACATCAGCATCTGACACTGACAGTAACATGAAATGATCTTACGTAGAAGTTACGAAAAAAAGGACTGTTCTCCTCGTAGTTTAAACCTCAAAGGAGGGAAGCGAATGCAGAAATTTAATTTGCCACCTAACAACTGGGCAAAAGAATGAATTGTGTGGTTTCCAGCAGCCAAGAATAATAGGTGAGTCCAGTGGCAAATGAATTTAGTGATGGACAAATCTCTGATTACGGATTTCTTTCATATAATCTCTTGAGAGACAGACAACACTTAATACAAGCCAGGAAGTCCTCAGGTGGCATGTGCTGGAAATAGAAGCACGAAGTCGTCGGTGGGTTTGTCAGGGTCTTCCCCTCCGGACCCCGGCCCGGAGACAGAGCCCTGCCTTGCTCCTAAAACGATTATCTCAGATGAAAGACATGAAAAAAGCATCTGTCTCTCGCAATTTGTTTCCTCCATCTCCTCTTTTGTGCCTTTCGTCACTTTTTATAGCACGAGGAGAGCCTCGGAGCCCTCGCTGTCAGGATCTGTGCTGCACAAAGCAAACTTCAAAGTAAACTTGCTTCCTGCGAGTGTTTACACATCAAGAAGAGGTTTCCATTAACCATCCAACAGCTTCACTCTTCACTCCCAGCAAACACACAGGTGATCCAATATTGATTCGCGGAGAGATAATGCGTATAACCATGTGTGTAATGGTGATAATGTCGGCTAATGATTTAATAACACGAGCCCGTGCTAATCACAATAATGATGCACCAGGAATAGTCGCGTCCCAAAATAGAGCAGGGGTTGGGTGTCATTAAAGGGACTCACAGAAGGGGCCTTTGTGCGCTGTGTGTATTTGTGTGCCCTCTAGTGTGACGGGCGTGATGATGGTGTTAGGGGTGGTGATGTGGAAGAGAGTGTCCGGCTGCTTTTGGTGTCTTTGTTTTGCTCATGTGCATGTGCAAGTGGTGCGGTCGGTGTGTGTGTGTGTGTGTCACAAGAGATCCAGTAGACCCATCTAATGAGACATGCGTTTATTCATATGCAACCTGTTAAACAACTGATAACCGACTATATATAAAAACAAACTCATAACTTGATAACTGACTTGTAGACGTACACACTCTTTCTGAGGACCAATATTGGTTGTCTGGTGTGTGTGTGTGTGTTGCAGTTATTGAGTTTCGTCAGGTTTTTGGTTGTTCGGTAGGTTCTCACATATGCTTGAGACACTCCATGTTGTCTTAAAGATGTAAATACAGCAGGTTGAGTCCTGTGCAAGAAATATGAAAGGATGGTTCACTCAAAAAATGTAAATTCAATCACTGTGGTGAATAAATTGTTGCTTTTTTTCGTTTCAGAGATTTTTGTTACCTGCTAAAAATTCAACATTTTCTGTGGGCAACAATGTGACCCCTCCCACAAAGGACATGCTGAGACCTTTTTGTGGGAATTATAATGAAAAAAACATCAAGTTTGCTGTACAGCAAAAAAGAGCAAAACATATTTTGGTATCAGGAAAAGCAAACCTTTTTTCTTTTCTTTTTTTCTTCCAAATGGAGCCCTGAAAGGTCTGTGTGTGTAGCAGATGTGAGGGAGTGTTGTGAGCCCAATCAAAGTCTAACTTTTTATGACAGAGGATGCAACATGTGTTTTCAGGCGAGATCACGCAGAAGCCCTGCAGGCAGAGCGACTCCCATGACAGCAGTTTTACAACACGCAGCAGAGGTCGAGTCCCCCGCGCCGCGCCGCGACCCTCCTTCCCCCCCCCCCCCAAAGACGCACAATCAATTACGCATTAATTGTTGTCCAAGAGGGCGGTGCGTCGCCGCGCGCTCCCCGGGACCTCCGCGGGGCTTAATGCGCGCATTGTAGTCGCGTCCCGGCCGCGGGAAGGGAAGGATGCTGCGTGTCTGGGATGCGATTGGCTGCCTGTGCGTGCGCCTATAAAACCCCGCAGCGTCTCTCCGTGCGTCAGAGCGCAGCCGGAGCGGAGGAGCTAAACGCGGGCGGGACGCGCCGAGAGGACACGCTTCCAACTGGTGGAGAAGAAGAAATCCTAATTACGAGAAACACAGAGCCAATTAGCGGACTTCTGCTGGAATATACGGAACTTTGGCCCCTGACCTGTAAATCCGCATCATCCAGCCGGTGAGTCTCTGTTGGAAAGTTTAGGTTTGGAGAAGAAACTGACGCGCAACTTCCATCTAATTGATTGGGTTGCTTTGCTGCGCACTTTGTTGCAAAGATATCACATGACTCCACTTAACTCTCTCTTCTGCAGAAAATGTGCAATTTTTATAATCCAAAAACTTCTACCTATTTTTTTTAATTTTTTAAATCTCTCCCGACCGTGTGAATTGATAATTGCTCTAATTCCAAGACGGGTTGCCTGTTATTCC
>CAESWR010000073.1:463913-473997 GCA_903171835.1 Mullus surmuletus | reverse complement strand
GGGAAAGTTGTTGTGATTGTTGAGTTGTTTTGTATGAATACATTTGTGTCCTTGCTTCCACAAATGTAATGGATTCTATCATATTTTTATTGATGGTTATTTGTCCAAATAGGTCATTTCTCACGAAACAATGAAGCATAATTATTTTATTTTCAATTCTTAAGATTAATCAATATAATTTTCCGTATAGTAAAATTAATGTAGTGCAACATTTGTTTATTTTCGACAAGGGCTCCTCTGAATACACTGAGAATTATTGTCTGCTATGGTTCAACAAAACAGTTTAACAAGTGTCTGATTGTGGTAGTGTCTCATCACCCATCATGCTTTGTGCTATGGTGTGATATCTCCTTACATCACTAATGCTGTTTATTGGTGAGCCAAAGATATCTGTACACAAAACGCTCATTTCTAGTTTTAGACAGAAAATGTATTCAAGTAAGCTGTGTTCTGACACTTTGATCAAAATAGCTGCAGGTTCTCTGTTGCCATGGAAAAGCAGTTCTTCACAATGAGAGAGAGAGAGGAGAGAGAGAGAGAGAGGAGAGTGAGAGAGGAGAGGAGAGAGGAGAGGAGAGGAGAGTGAGTGGCTCCCATCCATATGTGAAGAGCAATTACCAGGAGAGAATTGTGCTTTATGCAAAATATGTGACATGTTTCAGTGAAAAATATGCACCACTTTTAAGTCTAAGAATCAAACGTTTAAAAGTTTAACGGCTGATTATGGGAACAATTCTCTGCCCAGTCATCCATCTCCATTTTCATTCCCCTTTATTTATCATTTGAATTGATGAGAAAGCCTGGATGATGACTCAGGGGTTTGCACCAAGCCACCTCCTTGGACAACTTTGAATTATTTAAACTGAGTGAAACCATGAATTTTTTAAATGGAGCAAATATCATCTGTTGCATAATGTCCACTGCTGGCCTTTGATAGAAGTAGAGAGGAAAACCCACATGGGAAACCTCGCTGCCAGTTCCTGTTTATTTTGTTGAAAAGTCATGCCACGATCGCTCTGTTCTGTCCAGTTAACATTGATATTAATAGTAAAATAAATATTTTGCTTAATTTGAAACGTCAGGGGGTAAATGATTACACATCAAATCGATCAACAGATTTACATGTTACATTAGATACAAATATTTACATGGGAAATAATAAAGATCACCACAAGTACAAGTTTTTTGCTAATCTGTACACTACGGATAATGCATGCCTGAGTGTGTGTAGACATTCATTGGGGAACTGAAAAGGCTGTGATGCATTTTCAGATCATGCCTCGCGGTCCTATTTCTGCCGCCAGCAGAGGTCATCCTAACCCAAGGAAAGCATTTCAAATTTTGTGAAAAACATCACAGAAATCCGAGCAGCATAGCGCATCTGGTTGTTTTTGGTTGCTAACTGCCACCATAGCAAATCTCAGAAACATATTTATAGTGGTGTGGTGAACACTGTCCCCAGTTTTACCAATTGTACTATTGTTCTTGTTCACCGCATTCATGTTTGTCTTGAAGGTTTTGGTGGTGTTCTGTACTGAATAGTTTACCTTGGCTGGGCGTCTTGGAAGTAGCTTTGAGGTGAACAGCATATCCTGATACAAAGCTGAACTCACACATAACTGTGCAGCTGCCTAATTATTATCCTGTTGTATGACAGAAAGGGCTTGTTCACCATCTTAATTTCACAGTCTGGTTTTAGGTGTCTTCCCTAAAAGTCTGTCACAACAGTCTTGCCTCTGTGGTCCAGGCCAATCTGAAGTGTTAATATTGTCTTGGCCGTTTTATGTTGCATTTATCAAGGCCTCTTCCAGAGCTCTCTGGTAAGCAGCCAGGATCAGCATTTTGTAGAAGACTGACATCAATTCCTCATTTTTTTTGTTAAAATGTCTGGTCCCGATTTAAAAGGTATCTGAATAGATGTCACAGTATTTTTCTTATATCAATGTCAATTTCCAAAAGTTACAAGCTGTATTTATTTTAGGGTTATGTTATGGTGCTCTCAGTCAACACAGGCTGGAATTATATCTGAGTTCAACGTATGTCTGATTAGTATAAAGGCAGCACACTGTCTCTAAAAGAATGAGGTGGCAAAAGATCAATTGAAGTTCCTGGTTGATCAAGAACCTTAATGGCTACTAACCAGTTACTAATATATCTTGTGTATACATGTACAAAATGATAAAGCTGAGGGAGTATTCCCACGAGCCACTACTGGTACAGTATATTCCGCTCATTAAATCTGGTATTCCGTACATGTCTCTAGCTATCTTCATCGCCATGTTACATAACCTCCATAGAGAAATTGCTTTTTAAGAAGTGTTTTCCATGGGTATTCAATATTGTTAATGTGTGTATTACAAAATCATTATGTAATAGTTTTTCCACCGTAAGAATCTGTGGATTTGTAAAGGTGTTCCTCTTCTATTCTAGTATGTTGTTGTGAGTGCAGAGTAGGAGTTATATGCGGGTGATGTATTTATAGAGCTGATGTAAATCAAAACTACAGTAGCAAGGCTCTGTTAAAAACGAGCTGTCCTTGGTGACCAGGGTTCGCAGAGCACTAGATTGAATGAGGAAATGGAAAAGTAATTGCATTCGGAGGATCCATTTTTATGTCTGGGTTGTCCGTGGAGCAGCACTGGGAATAATCACAGTGGGTTATTGGACAGAACATTTGTGGACTGAAGAACCAGCCAGAGCTCTGACACTGGAGCATGATGCATCTGTGACGCCCAAGACGCTTGGGTGGTGTGGGAGGTGCTGGTGTCACAACAACAGCGGCGGATATGGAAAGGGGTATGACGATGATCGACATCGTCACAAAACTTAACACATGTTCCTTTGCAGTGGACAAGAACAAAGGCAAGGCCGGCTCCCGCCAGCAGCAACCTCCACCACAAGCGTCCCAGCTGAACCAGACTAATGGGTGTCCAGATGTGGTGCCAGCAGGTGTCGCCGAGAGTGAGGGAAAGGACCAGGGGATCCAGCAGCTCAAAGGACTCCTCACTGCGAGTAACTGCAGATTTGAGGCCGTTGCCATCGTTTTACAGCAAATCCTGAATGAGGTATATCAGTTCCGTGTATGACTGAGTTTATCTCTGAACAGCATGTTGCTTTCCTTTCATGTCATCTAACAAACAAAGGGGATCTTATGTAAGACATCAGTTTTGCAGCACCATTGACCCTTCACTTATACAAGTGCCACTTAAATCAAAGCATCATGCTGAAGGCAGTTCTTCGATTCATGATTCAGGAAAAACATCAGTCTACTGGCCTTCTGAAGCAAATTCATAGTTCAACTTGTGTGTCAAATGGAACGTGACAAAAATAGTCTTGTTTATGATCGGCACACGTTTTAATATTTTAATTTACTTGTACTATAAGCCGACAGTGACTCAAGGGAGTACAAATGGCCTTCCTATCTACAGCTACTTAACAGGGACACAAGCAGACATATTTAGAAGTTGTTCAACACAAAGCAGTAGTTTTCCTAGTAGTTTTCATCTCCTGATCCCAACTTCTTCATTTGCTCAAAACAAGATTCTGCTCATTTTCAGAATAATTTTTTCCTGCTACAATTTTGGAAAGCGCATGCCTTCCTTCATAATGAATATTGTAATGTCTCGAATATCAGTAATAGAGAGCAAATTGTTGTGACTGTCAGAAATGTAGCCATTACTTTGAGTTGTGCTTGTACTTTTCGTCAGTTCAGATTATTCAGGTAGACAACCGCAACCTTGAGAGCTTTTTAAATATGGGCGTTAAAGCTTGCTGTTTGTTTTGGATCAGTTTTAAAGAGCAGTGCCATGTGATCCAGGAACTATATCCCCCGAAGGCATTTTTCCCTCCCACAGTCCATCACAAACGGGCTTTCCTATCAGGATACTATTAGATTCTTACCAACATACTCTCTAATTTATTCCTCATCAAAGTAAAATTATGATGTGGTGTTCGATTCTATTAATATCTATATATCAGATCCGCAGGATAGGCTTATGACAGAAATATGGAATTAAATAAAAGTGGCTTATTGCATTCGGTAATGGTGCATATGCGTTTTTTCCATAAATCCATAGAAGAAAAAAAATCAGATACTCTGTCATCCTGATTGACCACATAAAATGTCACAAGCTATTTCTGTCCTCCTGGTTACCATTAGAGATGCCCTTGTGTCATCTCCTGACAGCACGTGTTGCCAACATAAATATGACATATCAATTTATGTTTGGATGATACTTTCCAACGGTCTCACTCAATTATTTTCTTGGATTGAGACATAAGAAATGGATATTGAAAATAGCTGACTTGAGATCATATTAACTTGTCTTTCGCTCCAAGCCTTATTCAGACTTTTGACTCATCCAGGTCCAAACTACATGATTACTTAGTGATGTCTAGATGCCTATTTGCTCTCTTGCAGCTTTCTGTCCTTCTGTAAATTTAAGGTGAGGTGAATAGTTGGGTCTTATTTGCACCCGTCATTGTTGCTTGTTTCCTGTAATAAATAACTCATAAGACCTTGCTTTGGATTAAAAGAATATGAATGAACTAGGGAATGTTCTATATTGAAATACTTGTAGTCAACCGGCTGCTATAGACTCAGAAGTACTCACTGTTGCACCAATTTACTGTTTAGCTCCTCACATTTGTTTATGCATTTGTAAGCCTATACCCAGAAATTGTAAGCCTATACCCATGTTTAGCAGGAAGGGAGTATTTCACTGACTTCTGTGGAAGTATGTGGCCTATAAACATTAGGGTGTTTCTGCAAATGTGTGAAAGTGTAGGCCGACTAAACTCTCCACAGCTGCAACATGTTTCCAAAATATTAACCAATTCTGTCTGTTGTAAGAGTCACATTTGTCCTGTTTTCCTCTGGCCTAGATTAGAGCAACTCCCTGCACTCAAGCCTTACTCCAGCGTTTGACACCAGACAGAGCCCGTGTAGCAGCCTAGACAGCTATAGTTGTCAGGTATTTGACAGTGTAGAGAAAGACAAGAGGAAACAGCATGACATGCGATGGTCAGTAGGCCAGAATTGTTCATTGATATATGGTATTAGTACCATGGATCAAATGTGGAAGGGGCTAAATCTGTGTTGTTTACATACTTTTGTAGAACTGCGTGAACAGAATTATCTGACACATGCCGTCAACAAAGCCAGAGCTGACTGTAAATCCATCACATGTTGACCAGTGTAATATGACAGCTGGTATTTTTGGCAGTGTGTGGTCCCCAGTCACTGCCGTTTGTCTCATATCCCTCTTGTAGGGTGGTAAGGTTGTGAAACTAAGAGCACACGATGCTTGTTCCTCTCTGATAGAACAGCAGCTGTCTCAACCGCACTTACTCAACTTTATAAAATAGCACAGATCGCCTTGTTTTAACCCGCAGTATCTACAGTGCAAGTCCAAATCTGTATTCACTGCATGTTAAATTCAATATGCACAACATGGACTACGCAAAATATTGCCCATGAAGTGTATTAATAGGTTAGTCTTTGTGCAGATGGTGCATATCGGAATCTGGTAGTCATCCATTAGACTAAGAATAGGAGGTAGGACACTACCATGATACTGTGAGAATGTCCCAGCTGTTGACTTGATATGGTTATGAGCAGCAGCCAAAGACGAAGCACAGGCTGCATACGGTTTCTTATCTGTTTGGATGGAGTGTGCAAGCACCCGACCTCATGGAGAAAAGCTGATACCAGTTATATCCAGTATAGGAATACATGCACATTCTCAAATCGGCAGAAAAAAGGGGATCTTGCATTTGGAAAATTTAAAGGACGATAAACTAACAATTGGTAATTACCTCTCCATCTGAATTTTGATGTTCAAATTTATTCCAAAGAATTGGAACATGATCTGAGGTACTTAAACATTGATCTCAGACCACTATCAAGCGAACTCTACACCTGACATGGTATCATCTTGATATACACAGGGGACAAAGTATACCCGCTGCACCCAGCTAGATGTCACTTTAGAGATGCATGAGCTTTACCAACTGAGAAACATAATATGAAGTTAATTGATCAAAATCTGAAAACCAAGTTTAATAATATTTTACTGTGAAGTTTTGGCAATATTGACTGTTGATATTCATGACATTGACACTTTCACTGGTTCTGATCAAGGTTGAAGAATGGCCCGTCCAGTTGAGATTGTTCAGAAAGTGACTGACCATAGTTACTCCGTACATTTACTGTCAGGACACTTGCACCGACTGGAAATGTAATCTGCTGCCTCATTGAATCATCCTGTCCTAATGTACCCATGAAGTACACAGCAGACCGTAAGGTAGCGCTGCCAAGCAAGGATGATTTAATGTAGGATTGTCCGAGTGGTGGGGGATGGTGGTAATGAAGCCTCCCCGTGTATCCCCCTGGGAAGGTCACTGCACTGCACAAGTCCAGCTCCATCAGCCTGATGTCAGGCAGCACTGTAGGATTTATCTGTTTGCTCTACTCTGGCTGCTTTCGGTGCTGCCTTAAAGTGACCTCACCCCGGCAGTGAGGAGGCTGTCCTCTCACTGGAGCCAGCCCCTTTTTTTTTTTTTCTTTCCTTTCTTAGATGTAATACGGTAATGCACATTGAGCAGTGGAGCGACTTTTCGGTCCTGCCTCAGATGTAGTCGGAGCAGTCTGAGAGAAGGCGTGTGCCTGGTGGTGCGTCCACCCGGACCGCTGTTTGTCCTGGCGTGCTGGGTATCCTTACCCTGGGGGGAGGGGGGGGGGACTCCGGCACCGGCATCCAAGCCCCAGGCTGAGGCTGGATCATGGGCTGTGCTGGCAGCAAAGCGTGCCTTAGTGCTTCCTACGCTGCAGAGCGGGTAACTGGCTTCTACATTGTTCTACTCTGCAGAGAGACAGATCGAGGGAAGAGAGGGAGGGAGTGGAGTGTGGTTTTATTGTAAACTGGTGGTCAGTAAACTGTCTGAGCTGTTTCTGTCAACTTGTTTCTGTTGGTGGGTGTTTTTTTGTTTTTGTTTTTTGCATGTTCATCGTTGGCAATTCAGCATGCTGTGCAATGTTTTGTATTGTGCGTCAGCTTAGGTGAATCAGCATAGCACGAAAAAGCTTGCAGACAAACGGTAATCAGTTTTTGGATCATCAATGCGTCAGTTTGAATTCTGGAAGCACTGCAGTTGCACCTCATCCTCCCCCACTGCAAAACTGAGTCAGAAAGGGAGAAGTAAGAGTTGCACCAACAGGAGGCTGACAAACATGAGCTGAATGTCAAGTTTCCTGTTAATCCTCCTCCCCTTATCCTTAATGTTTTCTTTTGTGTGGCTGGTGAAGTGCTGTTAGCATATTTGCTTTTAACAGTCGAGCACAATATCCTGGAGCGAACACAGGATCTAATACATGCCTGTATGTCAGGGTGTTTCCCAACACAAAAACTGCTTATTTTCTCACTAAAAATAACACCCTTGTTAATATATTCTTAGTGCTCATTAGAGATCCTTCCCGCTGATTTTAGCTTGCTGCTTATTATTATGAGCATATGCATGACTGTGTTTACCTTTTGTGTCCTGCAGCGTGATGAAGCCACGAGGCAGTGCAGGGAGTTGTCCCAGGAGCTGGTCAGCCTTCGAGGAGAGCTGGGTAAGCTGGGTCACCTTGGTCTCTCCCCAGTTGTGTTTGCAGTCGTTATCACCAAAGTACCCAAACCTGGGACATGTTCTGCACATGGTTTTGTTTGCCCCTTGGTATTTTTTTTTTTTTTAATGCATAAAGCACACTACTTTTTTCTCCATTTAATCATTTAATTTAGTTAAAAATGATAGTCATAAAAACTACATTTCATTTATTCTTTCTTGCAGCAAATAATTGCTCTTCTGAAGGAAGGGAAGGGTTTGTTTCTTTTTCCCCTCATCCCTACCCGTACATGCAACATATGTAACATATCCCCTTTCGTTCCTCCTGTACTTGTTAATTGGTTTTCAGTGGAGCAGACGGAATCTATGTATTTCACAGGGCTTTTCAATTTCACTGTCAGCCCATTCCTGAAGCTGACCACTGACCTCCTGAAGTCGAGGCCATCCTATTGTAGAATTCCGCACAACCTGAGGGACAACAGACATTAGAGTCACTGGCCCTTGTTTTACGTTAAGTTTTTTGCTACCTTACATGTACAGGCACATGTACCAGCTTTTATCAGCAACCCAAGGCAGCTGTAGTGTTGGAAACACACACACACACACACACACACACACACACACACACACACATATACACACACCCCCATTCCTCCATCCAGACGCGCAGTGGCCTCGGGACTTCCACATGACTGCTCTTACACTCTGAGCACTCTTATATCTACGCTGTAACACATTCTTTTCTTCAGGGAGGGTCTGACACTCCCCCCCCCCCCTCGGTCCTGCCTCAGAATGCAGACAAGCCCTATTGTTTTCTGTGTAGTAAAAGATTTTGGGGGGTGAAAGACATTCTTAAAAGTTTTCCTTTTTAGCACTTTCCATTTGTGTCTTCCTCAGACTCCTGTGTTGCTTCATGTGATACTTGTGCTTCTGATGATACTGTGAACTTCTCATGAAGCAACACATTACTTTCTGTCAACAACCAAAACTTCCCCTCTGATTTGATTTTACTAACACAATCTTAACAAACAAAGATTTAATGGCCTATTGTAGCATCTACGATTCAGTCGACCCACTGACTGTAGGTCAAATACTTCAGATCTGGCATAAATTGGGTCTTCCATCCCCAAATGAGCAATAAAGTATTTGTTTGGTGGTGTGGATTTGGACTGGGAAGGCTCATATGACCAGATCTCTGTTCCACATGGTTGCGGAATGCTGGCCTGAGTTTGTTGGGTTGCACATGCCAAAGCCTGATAGATCATCCCTATGCTAGCTTGGCTTCTGTTCCTGGATCTGCTGCCATTATTCCACTCTGAGCAAGGTGAATCTTCAAAGCACTTGCAGTGGTCTTCACACATTTTATTTGTAGTTTTAAGTGTGTAAGGTTTAGAAATGGAACAAACGGAACACCCGTCGTGTCTAACATGGTGTACTGAGACGGTTTATTTATACATTTATAGACAGTTGTTGGTTTGTCACCTGGCAGAAAATGCCAGGTTTATCATGTCTTCATTGTCACCAACTATAGACAAACGGGCATCTCTGTCAGCAGTGTTTAAACACAGGCACTTAGAGTGGAGACAGGTGATGGAGTTGTTCTCTGTCACCCTCTTGAGCAGATATAAACACAACGGAATGGAAACAGCTGGACAGGGTGAGGCTGGTAGACGCAATGAAAACAAAAGACTTCACTTACACAAACTCCTGTGAGTCACCAGCTGCTGGAGCGAGAGAAGAGCACTCTGAAAACCATGTACCAGATTTTCACAATATGGGGAAAGAATTATGTGAAGCATATCTTTTATCTGGCCATAAATAACTGCAGCGTAGTTGGCATATGTAGCAAAGTGTGGGAGGCAGCTTCCCATGAAGGTCAGATTTTCTATATCCTTTTTATAGAAGATTTAATGTTTGCATCATGGAAGATTTTTCCAGATTCCTCATTGTATATTTCTTGCAGAGGCGAATGGAATTGTCATCCTAACCATTCTGTCACAGCTGCACATACGGTCACTCAAAATCATGTCAATGTCCGGCTACTATTTCACCAAGATTTTATATGCTGACTGCTGTTTTCATTTGCAGTTAGCTCTGTCCATTCATCCGAACGCCTGGAGAAGGAGAAGGAAGAGCTGAGAGTTTCTCTGGAGAATGCACTCCAGAGACTGCAGGAGCAGCACCTGAAGGACCTGGAGGAGGTGGAGCAGAGGCTGCAGGCCTTCTACCAGGCAGAGTGGGACAAGGTCCACCTGACCTACCAGACAGAGGCCGACAAGTGCAAGACTCTCATGGAACAGCAGGTTTGTTTGTCTGCTGCTCCTCAATACATCTTTTTTTCATGTTTTATTAATTGAATTTCCTTGAAGGAATACAGGTCAACATTTGTATCGATAACTACAGAGTGGAACGTGTGTGTTGCATTAGAGCCGGGAGCTTCTTTTCCGCCTGGTTGACACGGCCATAGTACTTGATGTGA
>CAESWR010000073.1:438673-455203 GCA_903171835.1 Mullus surmuletus | reverse complement strand
AGGCTCCGGCTACGCTGTTTGGATTCCCAGCTCCATCCTCCTTGCAGACTCAGAGGAAATAAGTTCAGAGCCCTTCTGTTTACTCCCTCTGCTTGCTGGGCTGCAGCGAGGACTGAACCTGGAGCTCTGGAGCCTCCTGCTGGTGTGAGCCGAGCGCGAGGAGAAGCTTTCAAAAGGTGTAAATATGGAACAAACCAAAAAAAACCCGCTGTGCTTCTCTCTGTGGGTTAGACAGGAGTACATCTGCCAGTGATGTAACACTGTTATGAGATCTGGCCGTCAATGGTTTGTAGCCGACATCACATATTAAACCACAGAGATACTTAATACTGGGACAGTGCCAAAAAGGGGGGATCTATTTTCTGCATATTTACAATGATCTCCGAAGTTGATTTTGTGTATAATATATTTAATTTAATATTGTGATTTCTAAAGATGTTGATTTAAAATTGGGGGCTCAAACAGAAGGAAGAAAAGATTTGCAACTAAATAAATAAATAAATGTGATGGTAAGGACCCTCTTGACGGAATGAGGTTATGTTTATAATAATAATACATTTTATTTGTATTGCACTTTACATTTGGCAATGTCAAAATGTTACAGAGTGGGCTAAAAAAAGAGAGAAAAGAGAGCTAAAATTAAAAACAAACGTATAAATCTTCCGAGTCAAAACGTAATGCAAAAAGTTATTCACTTTGATGTTTTTTTAATTTAGATGTGTGTGGTGTCACCTACGTGATGCATAGTGCGCATGAACTGAAGGTAAAAACGAAACAAACAGATCTAGGATTGGATGAGCAGAGAAAACATGAATGATGCACAGATGTTAATTTTGTACACATCTGTTTTCTCAGTTCATAAGATGTTTTTTATACGACCACATGATGGTGCTATTTACAATAAAATCAAACAGTTCAGTTTAAAAAAAAAAAACCCTCAGCAGGCGAAGGAAGATGTGGGATGTTTTTTCTTCAAGACAATATTTGTTTATTCATCATCAGATTGCGCACCAACATTTTGCCAGACTGCAGTCATTTTAAAAAGTCAGATCTGCTCTTCGTGGTTCCTCTCTGACTCAGAGACTCAAATCATTCGCTTTGGAAGGTGGTGAACGAAATGAAAAAGCGAAACACTGTGTTAATGGAAAATACATTTATGGTATTTGTCTTTGCAGTCGGTAACAAGTGACGCCACACAATCACATCAATGTAACTTTACTTCTGTAGGTTTTATCCTGTAACACTGGAAGGGTTTGTCTGACACTGAGACATTCTGAGTTTGTTCCACATTTATTTACAGCTTGGTCGCTCTGATCAGATGACTTCTTCCACAATCACACAGTACTGAAACTTCTGAAAAAGATGTGCCTCTTCTCCTGGAATGACGAGCGCTCACTTGGATTTTTAAATCCCAACACAAAGAGAGAGAGACCCAGGTGACAGCCCAACCTCGGCGAAAGAATCCAAGTTCTGAATCTTCATGTTGCTGAGCCTTATTGAGTCACTTCAAAACTTTGTGAACAGACAGGAAGAGAGGAACTTTGGGAAATTCCCAGTTTATCTTAATGATGTGACAAGACATATCTCTGTAATCTACGCTGTCGATTTTTTGTGCATATTTTCCCTGGCAAAGAAATACTGTTTCTATTAGCAACATGCCTGTTTGAAGTAAAGAAATTCCTATTGCATAATCTGGTAGACAAAGAACTACACTACTTTTTAAGAGAACTTTCTCAAAAAAACAACCTTTACGTCGCGATTGTAACACTTCATGGTTAAAAGACATCCAAAAAAAAAGCTTAATAAGACCCTCACTGACAGCAGCAGAGACCACGGTGACTATTAATGTTGCATAACTGTAACAGAAACCTGAAGGCTTTCCACCGGCACTTGGCCTACTTTCAGGTCTCTGCTACACATTATGTACAGAGTCAAGTCATGACTTGTAAGTGCCTTCTAAAAACATCTGACATGTTGTAGATTAGTATAGATGTTGGGTGCACCTTCATATCCTTCTCATAGCTCTACACTTGCATGCACATAAAACAATTATGCACGAAACCGACCTGAAACGTATGAACTCGCACAGAAAGATTTTCACTTGTGTAAGAAAAATAAAGAAAGAAGAGAGAGTGCTTTCCCACGAACTAACAATACTTTCTAAACTAGCACATACAGTAATAAGTGCATCAAAACATGCTGGACCGTGATATGGATAGAGCAGTTTTAAAGACTTTACATTAAAAAACCCACCTATGCAAAATCTGCTTAGACTGAAAAACTACAAAAAGAAAAGTTTAAAAATCCAAGTCCGTAATGAACCAGAAAAGCTTTGATGCAGTCTTGCGTGGACTGCTTCAGGAATTGAAGGTCTCTCTCCAGTGTGTTACCTGTCCTTTTCACTGTGTTCCACCTCAGCGTTGTCCATGAAGCACGATGAGGCCGCATCGCCGTGACGGAGATCCGAAGACAGCAGCTCCTCATCGTGTGACCGCTGATACAGAATACTGACGCTGCTTTTTCCGCAGATTGAATGTGCTCGCTGTGACTGAGGCACACGTGCTGAAGCTGTTTATACAAGTGCATCGAGGCGTAGTCGCTGTGTGTCGTCTGTCATGGCCAGACAGTTTGTAACGACACTGGAAGCTTTAACACTGACTGGTCTTCTCTGGGCAGATGAAGCGCTCCTGGTCCTTCCCTCCTGCGCCGGTGCCATCCTGCTTCGGCTTGCTGCTCTTCTGCTCCTGGGCGCTGCTGGTTGGAGCACCTTGGAGAAGACGCTGGCGCTCCTCGCTGTGCCACATGCCGTAGCCAAAGTAGATCAGGAAGCCTGAAAGAAGGGTTTGGAGGGGGTTAAATTACTCGAAAACATGGCAATGAAAGTGTCAGTTTGACACGGCCTCCTCGTTGACAACATGATGATTGAAAATGGCTGCTTTGACTAGGAAACAGCTCCATAAAAGATCTTTGGTGCAACAGTAGGTGGCCATTTCTGGATGGGAGGATGGCGCTGGAGAGGCACAAAAAAGGGTGAATCTGGCTGAGATGCTGAAAGGTTGCCATGGTTGCAACGTATGCATCTCTAAGTATCCATGCCTTGAAGTGGACTGTGCTCTCATTTTATTGAATCTGGGCCAAAATGCACAAAATGAGCATCATATCGGTATGGAGATGTAAAAAAAAAAAATCCCATTTGAAACGTCTTTACCATATAAGATAAGAAATCAGGAATGCAGTGGGATCATTTGTCATAGCTTTCTACAGAATGGTGCAAAGATCAGCAGTCATCTTTTGCTGTATGCATCTTCTCATCTTAACAAACCAAGAAAACGAATAAACTACCCGAAAAACTGGTGCAATCCCACAAGGAATGTTTGGATCAGATGGAAGCAACTCACCTACTGCCATCCACACAGAGAACCGCACCCAGGTGTCTCCGCTCAGCTGAACCATGAGGTAAATATTAACAAATATGCTAAGAATGGGCAGGAATGGTAGAAGAGGAACCTGAGATGGAAACAAACGCAGAAGAGGAACCGTGAGCTTTTCAGTGTCAGATCTGCCCAGCAGGACCTGAAAACGGGGGAACAAACTTCCGCACCATGAAGGAGACCTTCTTGCTGGTCTGGGGCTGCCTGCAGATCATGAATATGCAGCCGCTGAAGATGAGGAGGCACACGGTCAGGGTTGCATAGATCCACACTTCCATGGCTATGATGGAGGCGGTCTGATAGGTGGTGAGATAGCTGACCACACACACCGCCAGCACTGCAGTTCGAGAACACACACTGGGCTCATCAACAGGTAATCAAGCCAATATTGATTCTCAGTCAAGATACACACTCGTAACTGAGGGAGAGTGTGTGACGATCTGGTACCTAGCACACAGATGGAGATGTTGACCACACTGGAGGAATGCTCAGAAGGTGAGGCGGGGGGGTGCAGGGCGGTTTGCAGGGTGGAGCCGCCCCCTTTCAGCATGTTGAGGTGCGACTCCGACTCCGTGAGGTCCGACTCGCCCTCCTCAGACGACAGGTAGTCCTTCTCGCCGGCTCCTGCTCGCCGCTCCAGAGATCCATCTGGCTGGTACCTGGAGGCATCAGAGGTGAAAGCTCATTTAGAAGTGAGTATCCTCCATTTAGCCACAACCGTCACACTGTGCCATTCTTTGAGGTTTATTAAACAAGCGTGGCCTTTTAAACTGGTTCAAACCAGGGAACGAACACTGCGTCTGTGTTTAGTGCGGCTGTGGTGGTGATGAGTCACCTCACTGAGACCAACAGAAACATGCAGCACGTCCAGAGGTTAGTAGGAACTTGAGTAAACACCACTTTCACTTTGGGCAGCTACTTCTCATTCATACAATAGGAGCATTCACAGCTCTTACATCACCACGGTGATGCAATAACGTAAGTTGTACTTTACATAAACAAAGTAATCATACCTGTGGGGTTTTGGGGGAAAGCAACTTAGGAAGCTCTTTCACAATGTTGCAGAAAACAGATCCACATGGTATTTTGGGGGGTTATTTATAAATGTACCCACCTAAGAATCAGCACGCACACAGCAACCAGCGAATAGGCCAGCAGAGTGCCAATGGACATCATGTCGACCAGGGCTTTGAGGTCAAACAGGAACGCCATGATGGCTACGGCGAGCAGAGGAAAAACAACTTTAGAAATACAGAAATGACAAAAAATAGATCAAATTGACCAGGGGAGCATCACTGTTTTGACAACAACGGGCAGAATCAATATTTCCACAGATGCAAAAATCCATCAAATGAACATGAACAGATGCAAATTACTGGAGATAGCATGCAGACATGTTTGCACAACAAACACAAAAGAGCCCAGTGTTCCTCCTGGGCTGACAGGACAGCTGTAGCCGTCTCCATACAGTGTGCTGTTTGATGTCAGGCGCCGTGGCGCTGCTTCCTGCCTTCCCCCCCTCTCATATCTCTGCACCTGACGCCAGTATGGAGCGGATCTCAGCAGCACGGTTCAAACACGGAGCGGCAGTGTGTCTGCGGCTCTTCGCAAACAGTACGCTACAACAAAAATAACCAGGAAAGCTCCCCTGCCCAGTTCTGCCAGTGGTCCAGCACGACGCCAGAGCACCTGGAGGACTGATGTGATGGGGGGCCGCTCCCAGCAGGGCTCACATCTGCCACTGCACCGGGACAGGGGCCATGCACTGCACATCTGGAGCCAACTGAGCAGGAGAGCTTTAGCTGTTTATATCGTAACACTAGAGTTTGAAATAGTATGCAGAGCCTTTTCTTGCTATAGGCGAACTAGGCGAATACTTAGGCCCCCCAAGCCATCAGGGGCCCCCGAGTGTGAGAGGTAACAGCGAATGGAGGTGTGTGTTTGTATGGAAGTAAGCAACAGTGTCCAGCTAGGAGACGTTAAATGTGCGGTTAGAATTACTTAGGATTCATTTACTAAGATTAGTGTTTATCTTATGGGTCTCTAATTTGAAGTGTGCTACTGTTTCAGTACTTTAAATAAATATTTCAAAGGTTGGTTTTTTAAGTGAATTACAGATATTGGGCATTGTGCCTATTATTTTAGACTATTGTGGCAATAGATCATTTAACTTCGCTTTATGTCTTTAACTAGTCCAATGTGTAAGTTAATGTAGAAAACTCTTCAAAGTGACACCTTTTAGGGACAGCATCTTGTGTAATTTATGTAGCATCTTGCATAAGTTAATGTAGAAAACGTTTGAAAGTGACACCTTTTAGGGACAGCATCTTGCGTAAATTAATGTCGCATCTTGCGTAAGTTAATGTAGAAAACGCTGAAAGTAACGCCTTTTAGGGACAGCATCTATTTTAACGGCCCCCATGAAGCTTCATCCTAGATTACATCTCTGCATCAGTGTTGCAAGGTCTGAGCTCAAAGCACAGGAGTCTTTGCAAAAATGACTAGGCTGTTAAATTGCTTTTTAAAGGCAAAAAGGTGAAGTAAAAAGTAAAACCGGCTGTACTTGAATACAAAAGCAACAAGTACTGTCTTGTCCCAGAAATGTGTTCATGATGAAGGCGCAAATATGGGGTCTTCACATGAACACCTCTAACTGAATTCCAATAGGGATGTTTTGTTTCTTTTGGTCTAAAGGAAGCAGACATCATCATCATTTTTAATCGCCAAATGTTGATACTTTCCCATTTGAAATTTGTTAAAGGGAATCAAAGAGGATGAGAGGATGGATTAACACGGTGATGCGGAAAACATGACAGTGTCCGAGAAATGAGCACTCTCAATGATGAGCGTATGTCCATTGTCACAATGTTTGAAAATCCACCACCAAGCTGAACATGCAGTCACCACCACCAACAACAACAACAACATTTGACGATGAGTGCAAATGATTACAAGCCCAAACAAGTCCACACCACCACCCCACACCAGGCGAGTCCTTGTCTCTGGAGCTTACCCGCAGTGGTACCTGCCGCCATGGTGGCAGCCACGGGCGACTGCCGTTTACTCACTTGGGACATAAATTTGAATAGAATACCATCTCGTGCCATGGCAAAGAGAATACGTGGCAGAGGGAACATGGAGCCCAACAGGCTATGGAGAAGAGGGTTCATGGTTAAGTGGAGGGCATTCTGGGAAAGAAAACATGACACCTGCACAACTGTGAAAGCCCAACATGTGTGTATGGAGCGGAAAATATCAAATTAATGCAGAAAATCTTTTCGAGTAGACAGAAATCAGGGTCTGTTTCCATGAAATTAGGCAGCAGAAGAAGCAAATGAGCCATCTGCAGTCTGCGTCTTTCACAGTTGATTGGTGGACAACAATTAGCAGGAGTAATCTCACTCGGACGCTCCCTGGCTCTCACCTGCTACTACACCAGACGTCATAGTGGCAATAAGTGGGGTCTTCGTCTTAGGATTGATTCGGGCTAAGCCTTTGAAAAGCACCCCATCCTCTGCCATAGCATAGATTATACGAGGCATAGGGAAAATGGAGCCCAGCAGACTGCATGAGACAGCAGAGACATGCAAGACCAACACGTTAGTCGAGAGCCCAAGACACAGACAAACACACTCGTACACCCACAGAACTCGATTTAAGGGTCTTTCTTCCCTGTTGACACGTAAAACTCTCTCCAAGGCTATTTAAATGTCATTGGAGTGCATTTTTCACATTTGGAGGCACATTTGGTTGGTTTATCTCGTGGAATTTAAAAGGGTTCCATAAAATTTGTGACATTTATGTGGAAGGTATAAAGGCACCTCAATGCGTGTAAGAGGGTTTTCACTGTAAAAGCTGCGAAAACAACTGCATAAACAGCACTAACAAGCTTGTAATGTAATTGATCTGCGTCCAATTTGATAAATTCACATTCATCTAGATCATGAGATAAGCTGGTGTCAGAAATGTTCACCGGGAAAAAACTGAGGCACAAACCATCAGGGAAGAAAGTCAGAATTAAAATACAGACACTTCACATCTCAGTCTGATTGTAAACAGTCAACTGCAGCAAAGACATGCAGAATTATAAAAAACAGAGAAAACAGAGGCTTTGCATCCACCATGTCCCATTTAGCAACAAGAATCAATCCAAAACCAAAGACAGAGACAGAGATAAGTGATCACGGTTGGCGACCACATCTTGTTCACCATTATCGCCTGCTTAACATGCATATTCAATACTGTCATTTCTGCATACTCAGATATACCTAAACATTCCCGCCTAACAGGGGTATTTTAACAACACTTGTTTTCCCAAAAGCAAACCCAGTGTTTACCTGGTGGAGAGGGCACACAGGGACCCCGCAGCGACCACATATTTGGCGGGGCTCCACCCAACATACTCAAAGGCCATGGGCAGAGGACTCTTCTCGTCCAGCAGGTAGTACGGCATCATCAGGGTCAGCGCGGCCGACACGCCAAAGTATGCCAGGAAGCACACGGTCAGCGATACAACGATGCCGATGGGAATGGCCTTCTGGGGGTTCTTGACCTCCTCGCCTGTCACGCGGCCATACAGAAATATTTACGCTCACCTGCCTCATGGTCAACCCCTACCGATGTTTGTTTGGCTGCGGTCTCACCTGTAGTTGCTATGCAGTCAAAGCCAACAAAAGCGTAGAAGCAGGTGGCTGCGCCGGCCAACGTCCCGCTGAAACTGTACGGCATGAATCCTCCGACTCCGTAATCGCTGCTCACGTTGGCCGTCGCTGATAAGTTCCTGAAACGTGTCAGCTGTTATTTTACACAACATATCATCAACCCGTTGACGTTTTAGATACATTTTCTCGTTTGGATCAATAAGCATGAAATAGGAATTGGCCGGGGAAACACAGGATGACTGGATTACCTTGTAACTATGGTGAAATTTATCAGAGATTCTTCTGATATCTTCCAGTTGTGCGTGTCTCCTTTGACAAAGCCGGAGATGATGACAAAGAGGAGGACCAGCACGTTGACGGAGGTGAAGACCTTGTTGACCCAGGCCGACTCCTTCACGCCAAAGGATAGCAGTCCTGGGTGAGCATGAAGGCAACATATTTAAACTCTTATATTGATTATTCCTGTCACTTCTCCAGTCTGCAACTCCAATGGAAACCATTTCTCAATGTTGGTAACGTGGACACACTGCAGACGAGACAGATTCCATTTGCAAACTTTTCTCTTTACGGCGTGCTTATCTTCCTCACAGTTTGGTTTAAGGAACGGACATTGCGTAATTTCTGCATCTGTGACTCTTAAAAAACAACCAAACACTGGAGGATTGTTGCTGGGTTATACTGACCTAATGCAATCATTGCATTGGCACGCCATTAGATAAAACCCCATGATTAAGTTTGAGGGTGAGACCTTTCCCAGATGTCTGTTTTTACATCTGCACAGTGTCGTCCAATGAGATTTCCAGAGCCTGCTTCAATTATTCTTTATATGACTTATCAAAGAGGACAGCTAACGGTAGCTTGAGGGCATTAAAGGTGGAATGCAACCAAAATATTTCCAGTCCCAATCCCTGGGCTGTCATGAAGCTCTCCAAGTCACCGACAGCTACTGATGATCTATCTTCTGCTAAAGTGGAGCTTCTTGGTTGCCTGAGCGTGCAAAGAAAATGCAGTTGTACTCGTTCCCAGCTGTGACTGTGGGAAAGGGAGATGGCTGAAGACTGGCAAGATGGCCATGATTTTTTTTTTCTGAAGGAACGAGGGCGAATGTGGGCTTCCAGTGTGCTGCCCCATAACCCACTTATCACTCAACATCCTGCCATCTCTTTATCGGATTATACCATCTGTGGCTTATTGAACAAAATGTACCAGTCGCAATTTCTGCTCTTTTGCCAGTCTTGCATGTCTTTGAATATTTTATTTTTTGCCGTCTTACCAGAAAGCAGCAGGATCAGGCAGACGGCAAAGAAATCCGGGTACTGAGCCAAGCCGGGAGAGTTCATGCTGAAGTAGGTTTTACAGAATATCTCTATGTGGCCTCCTATCATTTCATCAAAAGTGCCGCTCCAGGCTCGGGCGACTGAGGAGGTGCCTGCAGGAAAACAGATGACAGAACAGGATGACGCACCGGCTATTATGAGGGGCTCAGAGGTGGCATCAAAGTCTGAGTGTCTCACCGATCACATAGGAGAGAATCAGGTTCCAACCGGTGATAAAGGCCCAGATTTCCCCGACAGTCACATAACTGTAGAGGTAAGCCGAGCCGGTCTTTGGGACGCGGGCCCCGAACTCGGCGTAACACAGGCCGGCCATGACTGAGGCCAGGGCCGCGATCAGAAAGGAGATGACGATGCTGGGGCCGGAGTTTCCCTTGGCCACCTCTCCGGCCAGCACGTAGACGCCGGCGCCAAGGGTGCTGCCCACCCCGAGGGCGATGAGGTCGAGGGTCCCCAGGCAGCGGCAGAGCTTGGACTCCTCCAGGCTGCTCAGGTCGACCACTTTCCTGCGCACCAAGGCGCGGCCGAATGACAGAACCTGCCCCAGCATGCTGACACCTGCGGGCCGGGGGGGAGGGGGGGGGGTGTTGAAAGAGCTTAGGCTTCACTGTACCTTTGAAAGGTTGAAGATCTGGGGTATGACTGTGTGTGAATGCGGCATGAAGGCATTTAAAAATGTAGAAAAGCACAAAAGAATGAAATATTAAAAGTCACAATGTACTATCGTCACTATTACTTCCACCCTCTATCTTTGCATCAATATTTGCTTTTTTTTAAACAATGTAAGGTGCAAAGATTGTGAAAATGGCAAGCACAGATTGATCCGGCCCCACCTGCTTTGCATTTTGACGACCTGTCACAGTTTGTTCTTTCGAAGAAAAAAAAATGCTGGAGAATCAGTTGCAATTGCATAACACCAGAAGATGAAACAGAGGTGGGGTCTGCTGCTGCCGAACGGGATATGTTAACCCTACACGCCACGGTACACATTTTAGGAATGCGGCCAAGCGTTACGTTCCCTGGTAAAGTGCATTGAGCAAGTGTCCTATTAAAAATCCATTGTTCAGAGTTATTGTGCAGTTCTGAGAATTCAAAGGGCTTCAACCAAAAGCGAACCGTGAATACACCAGCATGACATAATAAGGACAGTCCAGTATCTCTTAAGTAATTACACTAAAAAGGGCAATAATGGAAGAAACTGTGGGGGTTCCATTTGTTGTCACTACATTAAATTAAATCAGTCGTTTTTTATTGATGGAAATCCTGTTTTATACTGAAACAGGCACCCAGTATGGTAATTTGGGATTAAAAACCCACTGTTCTCTAATGAATGGTTGCTTTTGATGTTCCCGCTTCATTCAACCAAATCTCTGACCCTAAATGAACACTGACGACCATCCAAACTATGCATTGATCTACATTAAAGGGTGGACATTTAGACCATGAGAGACGGGTGTTTGGATGTGACAGCTCATTAACATCACAATGTGTGCAGCATGTTACAGTGCCATGAGAAATTACAGTGGCAGGAATATGAAGACCGGAACAACACCAATTTTATGATTTTATGAAAACTCAGTTCTGTTCTGAAAACTGGAATTCAAACTACACAGATTTATCCACTCTGTCAAAACTTCTTCATGACCTTTTCAAAGGCATTCGCAGGTAAACTATATGTTGCAAGACAAGCTGAATTTCTTCACTAACAAAATGAAACATTCAACCTGGAAATTCCAGACTCCCTTTTGCTAAATATACTCAGATGAATCATAACAAGCATTTATCTTCAGTTTCATCAAAGACATGCGCCTACCTGTTGGAGTGGCTCACTGTGAGAGTGGATGTGCAAGCTCAGAAAAAGCAGCGGGAGGACTGTTGGAAGTGTCAGTGAGTCCCTGCAGGGCAGCCTCAGGTAAAGCTCAGGTTTAAAAAGTCAAACCACACTATCAGCTGCAGCTCCAACACTCGGCTGTAGCCCTCTGCTGCACACACGCTCACTCTATACTGGCATGTAAACTGCGCCGAGCTGCGTTTTCCACTCCTCCCCTCTGTCCCTCAATGATCTGCCCTCGTCTTGCCCCTGGACGCAGCCTCCAGTCCTCACCGCAGCCAGAGGAGTGACGTCCCCCGAGCAGGGAGGGACGAGGGGAGGAGGGGGACCCCAGGGAGTGAGTGTGGGGGTGTTGCTTCACGTCCTTGTCTATGGTTTTGAGGAGGGGTGTAGCTCAGTGGGGGCATTACACCATAAACTATGGAGGAGAAAGGAGCTGGAATCTTTTTACAGCAGAAATTGCGATTCTTAATGCACATTCAGGCCAAATAGATCCCAGCTGCCCAGATGCTTACTGACTACTGATAAATGGTTAAGCAACTGGCATTGACAAACATTGAGACAGACACTTCTGTTTACCCAGTGCAGCCCACAGGAGTGCTGCTAAAAGCATGGTTGCTGATTGGTCAATGAAGGGTGGACAAGCCACCGTACTGGGGGGTTTGTCCTCCTAATGGAAGACAAGTATTGCTCAATGTTGCCTGACTTGTTGGACCCATGTACATTACAAAATCAATAGCTCACTGTGGTCCACCACCGAAAAAGCCGGGCATCTCCATGGCAGATTACAAGTTGGAGTGCTTCTTTTTTGTTTGTTTGAAAGTCAGATTTCCCCCCCACCACCGATGGCCTGCAAATTACAATGAAAGTCGAGTATGCAGAGGAGAGTATTTCTGCCAAGACCAGCTCAAACCAGCTTAAAACCTCAGTGGGAAGGTGGCAGCTGGCCTCCAGAATCCCCATCCAGCCCACAGACCCGAGACTCAGTGGCATGTCAACAGCCAGCGCTCTCTCCCTCACTTTGTCCGTCCGGCCAAGCTGCCAAATATCACGGCGATCGCCCACCAAACCCTGGCTGCGGCGGCGGCGGCCGCTTATCTGACCTGCATGCTGATGCGGGAGCGCATGCCTTCCTTCGAGGTGCTGCCGTTGTCTGCATGGAAATTTGAAGCCATAAGCCACTTTAACTGCTCCGGGTGTAACAAAAACATTTCAGTGCACAAAAGGACCAAAATGGCAACTCACAAAAGCAGGTAAATTATGATAATCTGCTTGTGCACACCAACAATAAAGTACTGAAGGAGGAAGAAAGATATAGTGATGCTAAATAGTTTGAAAAGTCAAAGAATGGTTAATGAATTTATGGCATAGGAGGGATAATAGATGAAGGAGAGCAGCGGATGCACGGTCATTTTATTTGCAGCAATAAACCTAAATTCAGGACGAGGATTAAGATTCAAATTTATTGTCATTAGACATCCTGCTTAGTGGTAAACACAAATACAGCATACGTCAGCAGTAGTAGGATGGTGTGAATGGTGTGAGTTGTCAGCCATCCAACCATGGACAACAGGGGGGACAATGACGGACGTAGGACATTGGTCCATCCCTCAGTTTGGCGCCCCTAGTGGCCTGGTGCACTTCTGTTTTCTTTCATGAAATTGCAGTGTTTCTGTGTTTGCATGCAACAGTACGGCGGAGTTACATTTACCATTGGGATCCAAAGCAGTTTTCATCTCCGAATGTTTAATTTAACTTTATATTTAGGTTTTCAAGAACATTTAGGGGATTCGCTCTGCGTGAACATACTCTGCACCGAGTTTCTTCACATGCACGTCGTCTCTGTAACCATGCAACGGCTGGAAAGGAGTCACCATCTCACCGTATTTCACTGTTGACATGCGCTAATTGTGTGAAGCCAATTGAATACATTTGCCCTCCAATGGCTGAGTGACCTAGCTTCAAAAACGTGGATATGGTCAACAGATTGAGTGGTGTTTGCCTTGTGGACAGCGGACTGCTCGCTCCAGTTAACACTGGTGTCACCAGGAAATGTTAGAGTGAACAATTACTGATAAGGCGGACAACAACTCTGAGTGGAATCGAGGCAGGAGGAGCGATCTTGACAAGAGCTGCGTTTTGGGCCGATGGGACACTAATTTCGACAGAGATGTAGTTCAGAGGGATGCAGTTGAATGGAAAAAACACATGTTGGAGTAAAAACACTTAGCAGTCAAGGAATATGCCTTTTGCTCGATATGCCGACCAGGTTAAAATTTTCTCACTGAAAAAAGTGTAGTCATGGTTTGCATGTATGAATTCAGTGTAATGGAATAAAGCCTCCAAATATTACATTGAAAGAAGTCTCTGGACACACGCCTGCAGACATCGGCTCCTCTTAGTTTCACTTAATGCTCTTTTTATTAGGTCGGATGAGGATGAGGCATTACCTATGGACATGTTAATCATCACCGATGGCCACCTCTCAGCGCCCGGCCGAGAGTGATTTCCTGTGTGTAATTGGGTCAGTATCGGAGCCGTGTACAGTGCGTGCAGGGGGTTTTTTTTTGTCCAGCTGAATGAACCACTCCGGTTGCACAAACTGAAAAGTAGTACAATGACGTCCAGCCGCTGCAGGACGGCCAAAGGTGCAGTGTACGTGAAGGTCAGTGGATTTCAGAACGTTTTCACAGCGAGGGAGTTTTAGCTTCAATCTCAGAGCGATGCAGTGAACGCTATCAGTCTTTTGTTTCAGAGAGCTTGGCAAGAGAGGCAGATTCCATTAGAAGCGATATGTGATGTCCAGTGATGTCTTGGCCTGAGATCTGATTGTGGCTTCCACTGATTTTACTCCAAGTTTCCTGGGAAACTCTGATTTCCAAAAATGAATTCCACCCGGAGCAGACTGATGTTCACTCTGTGTTTCAATGTCAGAAACGTGACTCGGAAACATGTTTGACTTACATTTTCAGCCCCAAAAAAGAGTTTCACAATATGTTTAATGTACGATAAAGCCAACGTCAGTAGAAGGGATGTGGGTTTACAAACTCTGACATTAGCTACAATATACATAGTTCTTTGCTTTTCATCTAAGTGGAGCACATGGAATGTTAGAGTTAAATAGGTCATGTTTGCATGGATCACTTCTAAAACTGGCTTACTGTAAAATTGGCTTGGAGAGTTTATGGGTTTACAACTATTCAATATTTGTTTCCAGACCTTCTCTTTGATGATCTTTTGGGGATTTTATATGACGCACCTTCATATATCACTAATACGAAATATTGGTTCAAGTATCTGCTTATTAGCAGATGCACAGAAAGCAATTGTATCGCAGCAGATGTAGAAGTGTGCTGTGTGTGATATTATCTGAATGGCTTTTTTAAGAATAAAAAGTGAAGAAACATCTATTTTCCTCTCCGGTTTAGTCCATACATGTAGAACAAGAGGCCACCACGCATCAGTTAGTCAATCTCTTCTGCTTCGTTTAACTAATTACTTTTATTGCTTTTCTTCTCTTTGCTTTTATGTAACAGATGGCTGCTCTGCTGAGTGCAAAAAAAAAAAAAAGATTTTGAAAAATGTATTGAAATTTGGCACAGTTGTAACAGAATCAGAAGCATGTGATAAAGTTGAGTTTAGGTGAAGCGATAAAAAAAAAAAAAAAAAAATCCCAGTCATATGGAACCCATCTGTGTTTGCACAGGGGAGCTTCTCAAAAAGGCTTTGTAAGCTTCTTGCTGTGCAACAATGACTTAAACAAACTACCGAAATTTTATGCTGACGGGCGGCTTGCAACGCTGCCTGTAAATCTAGCCTTTAAACAACATTTTAAGAGTTGGCCGCATGACCTACTTTGGGAGAAAGTCTCCCTTCATCTGCTATAAAAGAAATTATGCTTGACTTTGCTTTTGTAACACGAGTTTGGGTGCTTTAAACGAGCAATCGGCTCATTTCAGTCCGAAGGTATGCAACCCCCATCTCTCAATGTCTCCTGCTGACAAGTGATCGTAATATTTAACAACATCAATTGGATTAAAAAAAAATGGTTTCACAGCTTCTTGGGAAGCCACAATGAATTTCCTTGGATTTAATGTTTTTTGTCTTTATTTGCACATTAACAGACACCAACAGCCTGAAAATGGAGCAGTGATATCGTACCGAATGCAAAACTGGAGCTTTTCTTTGAGTCACATCTAAATATCCTGTGTGAAAGTGGTTCACTGGGACGTGTTTTTGACCCCACGTCAGTTTCACCCGACATGAACCCAAATCTGACATGATGAATGGAAAACCCCCAGTAAAGGTTTGCAGGATTTCCACATCAGCATTGTGTTTCTAATGTGAAATAACAAATTGTGCAAGAATGATTGACAGTTTGTTTCTGTTAGTATTTTCCATGCCATGTTTTGACAAATGTAATTCCTCCCCTTTTTTCCGAGGGCAGCGGTGGTTTCTTAGATGTATGTATGAAATAAAAATAAAAATGGGTGGTGGTGGGGGGGGGCGGGGGTCAATTTTATACACCCACATTTTTGTAAACAGGGTTGTATATTAATTTTCAAATGCCTTTTTTTTTTTGTTGACGCCTTTGACATAATATACATTCAAGTCAATTCCTCATTATATCAAAGAATGGAATACGTTTAACGACACCGTCTTTGATTTTGGCTGGAAGATGAAAGTTGAGATTGCTACTGCGCTTCCTTTTGACATCAGTGACGTCATGACGACAAACAGGAAACGTGCATCCTCTCTGTTTTAACACTGAGGAATCTGACACTTCAACCGTCTACATTTCATAACGGTCCATCGACATATAAATATAAATATAAATATAAAAATAAAAATAAAAATTGCTCTTTAATTTGCATTCATTCGTCGTTCAGTCAACGACTTCTCGTCAGCCTGCGCACTGAAACAGCGGGCGCTAGGACCGCGCGGTGCGGTTGAGGCAGCGGCAGCTGGAATATGATGGCAGGTTTTCACCTGAAAACAGTGCGACCGATCTGATCAGCTCCAGTGACCCGCAGCTGATCGATAACCCCCCCCACCCCCCAGCGTCCGTAGCGGGGGACGTGTGAGTCGCAGGAAAGCCGCGGCTCGTCTCTCAGCCGCCGATGGAGCACATCAGACTTCCAAAGGTAACCGCACAACTGATGGCGGCGACGTATCCGCAACATGCAGCCCCGCTGGGGACACGCACACCGTCATGTGCTTCTCACCGTCACCGCACATGTCATTCACAAAACACCGCAGACGCGCGGGTGGGG